>CM064516.1:21892579-21940079 GCA_032716605.1 Paralithodes platypus | reverse complement strand
AAAACACTTCTCGAAGGTTGAAGATTTGCCTTCACAAGTAAATCTGAAACACTTGTACCCATATCTCTGGTGTAAATATATTTTCCTACACAAATTCTAACGGCTTAAGTTTGATTGTCAAATATACAACTCTTTGAATAGGTCCTACCTTATTAGCATTCATACTGCATCTACTTTTCAATAATTGTAAATATTCTCTCCCAAAGACAGAGTGTGTTCGAATGTGGAATCTTGGACTGAAAAAAAAGAGATAAAGCGAGCAACACTAAAATGGAACACAAAAGAACAAGACGCAGAAATATACTCTCCTAAAAATTTAAAGGCTATTGTAAATGTTAGCGTCCTTCCCAATTCGCTAACAATATTTGCAAAAGTAATGGTATAGAAAATATGGCTGATCCTTCTCAGGTGGAAAATTGGACTATGAAGGGAGCAAAAATGAATTACATAACCTAAATCTTTTGATAAGCTTGGCGAAACTGTGTGCGTATGTACAGTGTGTGTTACTCAGTTACTTGTTCGTCAAGGGGAATCCACGCAATGCGAGCTAAGCTCATTATTATCGCGCCTCCTTAACTGGGAATGTATTGCGTGAAATGCATGTTAAGTGTTTTATGTACTGTTGGAATGGCTGTGGATGTGTGTGTAGTCTGTATTTAGCCAATTGGCGACATCGGAAACAAAGGCTTAGGGTGGATCTGTATGGTACCATTCTCACTATAGACGGTACCGTCTCGCCCGAAGGCTTAGGTAGCCATCAGCTTAGGTGAACCATATGATACCCATCTCGCCTTGTACCATTTTTGCCAACCCCAGATGGGACGTCACAACGTCGTCCACTTATTCCAGGTACCTATTTACAGCTAGGTGAACTGAGGCTAACACATGAAAGGAGACAAGCCCAATTTGTTTCCGCCCGGCCGGGGATTGAACCCCCGACCCCTCGTGTGTGAGACGAGAGCTCTACCTACTAGGCTACGGGCTGTATGTGTGTGTGCGTGCGTGCGTATGTGTGTGTGTGTGTGTGTGTGTGTGTGTGTGTGTGTGTGTGTGTGTGTGTGTGTGTGTGTGTGTGTGTGTGGTATGTTTGAATGTGTGTATATGTGTGCGTGTGGTGTGTGTATGTGTATAACAACCCAGAAGGCCCCAAGAGAGAAGAATGAAAAGCCCCACAAGAGACCATCTAAATCACAAGGCAGGCCCCCGCCACGGAATAACACCGCTACTGCTGAACATTTCGCTACCGTATCACCTCGCTTCCTACAATGTAAAAATATACAGTTTAATTGTGACAAACGTTGTGTACATAAAGAGGGTTTTCATCGATTGCGTGTTTTAATTTGAACAGGCAATATTATGAACACTGTTTATGCGTACCATTTTTGTTACTATTGTGTTAACATTTTCAGAATGTAAGACTAAAATTAACTACCTGTCCTAATAAACTGTAACAAAACTGCCATAACTTAGCAAATCATAGCCTATCCAACATAAATTTGATAAGATTTGATTAGGTTTTGTAAGAGCTTATCTGTTTATATAAAGGATGACAATAAAACGAACAAAAAAGGGACGATGAATGGTCATACCCCAGAACAATCTGGGATATTAGATCATGTCATTAATCTTCGCTAACCTAACTTAACATAAATTTGGGTAAGTTACGTTCGGCAAAATGTAGCCTGTTTGTTCCCAGCTGACATGTCCACAACTTGATTACTCAGCTATTATATAAACTTCGTAGTTAAATAGGTTGTGAATGATAAAAACTTGACATAATACTGACGCAGAGAAAGAGTATTTTAATGTTTTGTTTATAAAGTAGGGAGAAATCAGGTGCTAAGGGATTCAATTGACCGTCAGTCTAAAATAAACTATAAATTATCTATATTTTGTTTGTTTTGTGAGCGAAACGTCCATAGAGCGAGAAGTGTTGATACCTTCCTGCACCACCTTCACACTAACCTGCTGAATGGCCACCCGTGATGGAGTGTAATTTGAGGAGGGTGGGCTAGTGTGGGAAGGGTTGTGTAATGTGTAGTGTGGGGAGAGTGTGGGTGTGGGAAGGGGTTGGGTAGTGTGGGAAGTGTGTGGGTGGGGTTGTGTAGTGTGGGGAAGGTGTGAGTGGGGTCATATTGGTGGGATAGGGTATGTGGGTTGGGTGTGGTTATGGGGTCATTTTGGTGGGCCAATTTAAGTGGGTAGTTGTGGGGGAGGGGTCATATTGGTGGGATAAGTTATGTGGGTGGGGAATGCTTGTGGTAATATTAGTGATAGTGCGTGGAGTATGTAGAGGAGTGGAGGAAGGGAGGAGTGGGTATGAGGGGAAGGAGGAGTGGGTATGGAGGAAGGGAGGAGTGGGTATGGAGGAAGGGAGGAGTGGGTATGGAGGAAGGGAGGAGTGGGTAAGGAGGAAGGGAGGAGTGGGTATGGAGGGAGGGAGGAGTGGGTATGGAGGAAGGGAGGAGTGGGTATGGAGGAAGGGAGGAGTGGGTATGGAGGAAGGGAGGAGTGGGTATAGAGGAAGGGAGGAGTGGGTATGGAGGAAGGGAGGAGTGGGTATGGAGGAAGGGAGGAGTGGGTATGGAGGAAGGGAGGAGTGGGCATAGAGGAAGGGAGGAGTGGGTACGGAAGGTGGGAGGAGTGGGTACGGAGGGAGGGAGGAGTGGGTATGGAGGGAAGGGAAGGGTAGGGTAATGTTGTATTTTATTGATTTACACAAGGATTTTTTCTCCCCCAACATTTGACCTGTAATTTTCTGATGACAATTTGTATGGACTAAGTGAAAATAGAGTCTTATAGATGACAACCTTTTTATTAAAGTATATTTCAGAACCTGCCATATTTGAGGTGCGGAAAAATACAGTTTCCGGTAAAAGCATTCACGTTAATCTACCTTTAGTAATGGGTGTGTGAATGAGTCGGGGAGGTAGGTGAGTGTGTGTGTGATGGAGTTATGGAAAGGGTTAGGATGTAATGATGAGTACGGGTACATGTGAGTGATGAGAGAGAGAGTAGGGGATGTTGGTTATGGTATGAAAGGTAAGTGGAGGAGTGCGGAGAGTCGTGGGGGAAGGTGTGTAGGAAGAAATGTTAAACAGATAAGTAGGGTATATGGATGAGTGTGAAGGGGGAAGGGTGACTAGGGTGGGGAAGGTACGTAGGGGGTGAGGTTGGTGTTAGTGGGTGGGGAATGAGGTTGTTGAATTGTTGAGTGAAACGAGTATAGCCGTAGGAGGTGTGTGGGTGAATAAGTAGGGTGAGAGGGTAACAATATGGTGACATTAAACCATACCGCCTACCCCTTTAATATATTACTGCTTTAGGCTACACCTACTCTAGGCTCTCCCCTGTCTACTCGGAAACTCAATTAAGCACAAATACGAAGGTTGGGGTGAGAGTGGTGCATGCGTGGATGATGACAACATTAAGTGGGAAGGGTGTGTGGAAATGTGTGTGTGTAGGGGAGACAGGTGTAGGTGAATAGGGGTGTGAGTGACAGATGTATGCTAGAGAGTATGGGTAAGAGGTGAGAAAGAGTGTGAATGACAGGTGTATTAGATTAAGGGTGTGTTGGTGACAGATGTATGAACTAAAGAGTGTAGATGACATATGTATATGAATAAGAGTACATAAAAAAGGAGTTAACTAAATGTGTTGGTTTGAAGGTTGTGTGAGGAAATTTGTGATAATATGAGAGGTGTATTTGGATATATTTGTATGAGTGATAAGCGTTTCGATTATGTGTGTAAACATGCGTGTCTATTGTGGTGTGGATGTATAAGTATGGATGGGAAAAATTATTGACACGTATGACACAAAAATAATGTGTGGAGGGTAAGTGAATTAAGGGGTGGCTGTTTTTTTGGTCTATTGATTCATGTATTCATATATTATTTAGCTTCCTCGCTAGACCTCCCTCAAACTTATAAACCCCCCCCCCCAGACCTTTACCTCAAGATAAATTTATTCATGTGTCGGTAGAAAAATGCCCCGGACGAACTCTCATAATTACAGGCTCGCTATCGCTCGCCAGGAAAAAAATCGACACCTACATGGCACGATAGGTCTTAAAATTGACAACGAAATAGAGCTTAAGGTGTAAAATCGCCAAACTAATGTGCCAAATGTCATAACATTTTAAAACTAATGGGGCTAAACACGACGGAGAAAAGGGTCCAGAAAAACGAACCATCTCCCCTTAATTGTTATGAATATGGAGTGCTAGGTGTATGGAGCGGACGGTGGGGTAGAGTAAAGACCCAATAGTAACATCGATCGGCCATCCTCCCCACAAGCCTGTCTTTATACTCAACTATCTCCACACCCATAATACACAAATTGACCCCTTGCGAGTTTCAGGCTATAAGGAAGTTGGAGCCGTAAACATCGATATTAAACAGAAATGTAATAATAATGTACTCTTCTGATGGATAGAAAATATATCTAATTGGATTTTATGTATTTATAAAGACATTACAATCGTATTTTATCAGGTAATTCTGCTAAACATCGTCGTCTACAGCTTCAACATCCTTATAGCCTGAAACTCACAAGTGGTGAATTGGCAGTACTGACATAAATTACATGTTATGGTCCAAAGGAAAGGTGGCCGCGATCTCTTATTATAGAATCTTTAGTGTGGTGTGGAATAGTTGATGATATCAGTGGAGCATGTGAGTGAAAGGTAGTGGAGTAGGTTTGTGTAGAGATATTATAGTATTAGATATTTGCTTGTTTATTTACTTATGTATTTGTTATGTCCTTTTGGTGTCGTCATTATCGAACAACAAGGTGGTATTTCATTTCTGATCGTGTAGAATCTCGACACAAACGATTTGTTATCAATTTCGGTGTTCATGTATTCTGACCAAACCATATAGGCCTATCCTGAATCAGTATTGCCGAATCTTTGTTACCGGTATCAACACAGACATATTTGAGTGTAAAGAAAGGTTAATGACACCGGTGGCACCAATATGGCGAACGTTGGCCACTCTCTGTTACTATTGGGGGCTGAGGTCGTGTGAAGGAGAAGGTGGAGTGTGAAGGGAAAATGAAAGGCTCCAACAATGAAACCTTAATTACCTTCAGATTGCAATATAAGAAACAAAATATATTAGACAAAAAGGGAAAGGCGGATAAAAATAGAAACTTACGATATACAAGAAAATATGAACAAACTAATATAGAGGCAATTACAGAAAAAATGGTGAAAGATGGAGCCCTCGAAATAAAGGAAAATAGCAATGGACTTAATTGGAATCATAAATACAACCCAGAAGCACAGAATGCAGGCTGAAAATCCTCCACCAATGAAAAAAGAAACTGATAAAGTAGTACATTATAACAATATATAACAATATTACTAACATTCCAAAAATAGAGACAATCATAACAAATAATCACAAATAAGGCAGTCACACACACATGCATATATCATTACATGCATGTATAATCATGAAAATATACATACATTCATTATGAACCTATTCTTCAGTACATAAATAAATTTAAACATGCATGCATATATTATGTATATAAACATAAATACAGTACATACAGGTAACATATACTGCACTTACCTATGTGCAATGACCAGACACAATAGGCATTACAGGGTACCATACACAATAAACCATACACTATAGACATTACAGTGAACCAGACACTATAAACATTACAGTAAACCATACACAATGAACCATACCCTATAGACATTATAGTGAACCATACACAATGAACCATACCCTATAGACATTATAGTGAACCATACACAATGAACCATATCCTAGACATTATAGTGAACCATACACAATGAACCAGACACTATAGACATTATAGTGAACCATACACAATAAACCATACACTATAGACATTATAGTGAACCATACACAATGAACCATACCCTATAGACATTATAGTGAACCATACACAATGAACCATACCCTATAGACATTATAGTGAACCATACACAATAAACCATACACTATAGACATTATAGTGAACCATACACAATGAACCATACCCTATAGACATTATAGTGAACCATACACAATAAACCATACACTATAGACATTATAGTGAACCATACACAATGAACCATACCCTATAGACATTATAGTGAACCATACACAATAAACCATACACTATAGACATTACAGTGAACCAGACACTATAAACATTACAGTAAACCATACACAATGAACCATACCCTATAGACATTATAGTGAACCATACACAATGAACCATACCCTATAGACATTATAGTGAACCATACACAATAAACCATACACTATAGACATTATAGTGAACCATACACAATGAACCATACCCTATAGACATTATAGTGAACCATACATAATGAACCATACCCTATAGACACTATAGTGAACCATACACAATAAACCATACACTATAAACATTATAGTGAACCATACACAATAAAACATACGTTATAGACATTACAGTGAACCATACACTATAAACATTACAGTAAACCATACACTATATACATTACAGTAAACCATACACAATGAACCATACCCTGTAGACATTATAGTGAACCTTACGCAATGAACCATACCCTATAGACATTATAGTGAACCATACACAATGAACCATACCCTATAGACATTATAGTGAACCATACACAATGAACCATGCACAATTAACCATACCCTATAGACATTATAGTGAACCATACACAATAAACCATACACTATAGACATTACAGTGAACCATACACTATAAACATTACAGTAAACCATACACAATGAACCATACCCTATAGACATTATAGTGAACCATACACAATGAACCATACCCTATAGACATTATAGTGAACCTTACACAATGAACCATACCCTATAGACATTATAGTGAACCATACACAATGAGCCATGCACAATGAACCATACCCTATAGACATTATAGTGAACCATACACAATGAACCATACCCTATAGACATTATAGTAAACCATACACAATGAACCATACCCTATAGACATTATAGTGAACCTTACACAATGAACCATGCACAATGAACCATACCCTATAGACATTATAGTAAACCATACACAATGAACCATACCCTATAGACATTATAGTGAACCTTACACAATGAACCAGCCACTATAGACATTATAGTGAACCATACACAATGAACCATACACAATGAACCAGACACTATAGATCAACATTACAGTGAACCAGACACAATAAACCATACACTATAGACGTTACAGTGAACCATACACAATGAACCATACACTATAGACATTACAGTGAACCATACACAATGAACCAGACACTATATACATCACATTGAACCATACACAATGAACCAGACACTATAGACATTACAGTGAACCAAACACAATGAACCATACAAAGTGAACCAGACAGTGAACCCGACACGACACATAGTACAATGCACCGTAATCAATGAAACAAATCACAACTAACACAATAGTGTACTTTAAACAATAAGCTAAATTGATTAGAACAAAATAGTGAACTAGAAACTATGAACCAAGCCACTATAAATCATAAGCGATGAACAAACCCCTACACCCAGTATGTTGAACAGTAAACAATAATAACCCGTACAGTGAACCACAAGCAATGAACCAAGCCCTACACATAATACATGGAACAGTAAACAATAATAACCCATACAGTGAACCACAAGCAATGAACCAAGCCCTACACATAATACATGGAACAGTAAACAATAATAACCCATACAGTGAACCACAAGCGATGAACCAAGCCCTACACATAATACATGGAACAGTAAACAATAATAACCCATACAGTGAACCACAAGCAATGAACCAAACACTACACATAATACATGGAACAGTAAACAATAATAACCCATACAGTGAACCGCAAGCGATGAACCAAGCACTACACATAATACATGGAACAGTAAACAATAATAACCCATACAGTGAACCACAAGCAATGAACCAAGCCCTACAGGCAATATATTGAACCACAAACATTAATATATCATACGGTGAACTGCGAACAATTAATCAAACCCTAGCTAAATATATTGAACCATAACACATTAATTAACCATACAGGGAATCGTGGGCAATGAACCAAGCCCTACACACGGTACATTGAACCATAAACAATAAGAATTTATACAGTGAACCACAAGTAATGGTCCAAACACTACTTACATTGCACTGAACCGTAAACATTAACCCTTCAGTACCAGGGACGCCCTTTTCATCATATTCTGGCGACTATTCGACGATTGTATTCAGCTTGGGATGGACCTCTAGCAATGATAAGGCTTCAAACTATCTCAACCAACCCTTGTAACTACCACAGAACCTTCCCAAGCCGCATAATATTGTTTAAACATAGCTAGAATAAAACATAATAACACGTCGCTGGTACACAAAGCGTTAATAAACCAATCATTGAACCATAAGAATCTACCACACATTACAAAAGTACAATTAACCATAAACAATAGATCACACAGCAAAAACTGAACCTCATACTACAAGCAGAACAATGAACCGCAAACAGAAAACCAAGCCATACCAATACAACGAACCATATACCGTATATAATGAGTCATGCACATCAATGACAGTAAACCACAAAACAGCGAACTAAATCACAATAAACAGTAAGTGAACCGCAAACAAAGAACCAGTGAACCGCAAAGAACCAGTGAACTGCAAAGAACCAGTGAACCGCATATAACCAGTGAACCGCAAATAACCAGTGAACCTCAAAGAACCAGTGAACTGCAAAGAACCAGTGAACCGCCGTAAACAAAGAACCAGTGAACCGGGTTGTACCAAAATCACGCAGGCAGGTGTCGCGCCCTTGTCATCAGTCGGATTATCTAGCAAGGGGGGGGGGGGGGGGGGTAGGGGGGGCTTCGCAGTGGTGAGTCGAGATCCTGTGTGAAGTTGAGAGCGGCTAACCTTTCTTTGGGCGCCATGTTAGTGCCCTAATGATCAAACAACGGAGTTAATATTTTATTTCCAATCATGTAGAATTGATACCCGTATTCATAGAAGTGTGGGGTAGGTGTCGTCCAACCCATAAAGAACGAAGCTATTGGAACTGAGTGTTAATGAACTTGAAATCTCACAAGTATTAAAAGTTAACAATTTATCTGCTCCCACTTCGTGTATTAAGGAGTAGGGTTTCACGGTGGGAAGGTTTAGGAATACGGCTGTTGGATCCAGACACCAAGCTGTAAACCCCGTAACAATATAAGCCAATGTTTATTATCGCCATGGGTGTATTTGAGTGTGACGAGTGGCTAATGACCCCAATGGCACCAATATGTCGGAAGCTGGGCCATCTCTGTTACTATAGCGGGGCAGCAGAGGGGAGAGTATCAAGGGGGGACGGGGAGGTGGAGGGGGCAGATTTTACTGTTGGCAGCAAGCGTTTAATTGAGCTGTATGGTATTGGAGCTAATTGAGTGGCATCGGGGTAATTGGAACGGCTGTTACGGGGAAACGTGTGAAATAAACGTACGGGTGAGGGCTGGTCCTATCTAGATTTTTTTTTTCTATGTGAGTGAGGGAGACAAAAGGCAGAACTGCCTGTAGCGAGTGCCTCTCCCATAGCTGAAAGAGTGTTAAGGCCAAAATTAAGGGACGTTCGAGTCAAAATGCCTGGACACACGGACTTTGAAGCAATTTAAGTCATAGGAGGGAAAGACTGATTCTGGGAGAGAGTTCCAGAGCTCAGCTCTTGAATAGAAGAAAGACTGAGAGTAACGTTTCACTCTTGGGTTGGAGAGTTGCACAAAGTAGGGGTGGGATTGTGTTGCAAGACGGGTACCACGTACCCTACGTAGAGGAGGTGGTATACACTGGGAGAGCTCTGAAGAGCACGATTATTGTAGTAGTGATAGAATAGCGAGAGAGATGCAACATTGCGGCGAAGAGAGAGAGTTTGCAGAGAGTTGGTGAGTGGGCGGGAATTAATGATACGAAAGGCCTTCCTTTCTACTTTGTCTAGAAATGCGATGTGAGAGGATCCTCCCCACACATGTGAACAATACTCAATACAAGGACGCACTGTACCCCTGTACAGAGCAAGAACCTGTGCAGGGGTAAAGAACCCTCTAAGGCGGTTGAGCACACCCAGCTTCTGGGAGACTGCCTTAGCAAGACTGGTAGTATGGTCCTTCCAAGTGAGAGCAGAAGAAAAAGAGACACCAAGAATATTGAGAGAAGATGAAGGATTGATTTTTGTATTGTTGAAGAATAAGGGAAAGTCCTCTGGGAGTTCCGGGCGGGTAATAGATGGAGAAATTTGGTTTTGAAAGCATTTAAGGTAACCAGGTTTTCTCTGCCCTAATTGGAAATAGTAGATAGATGAGAAGATAAGTGTTCTATGGCTTCATTACGTTTGTTTTTAAGGGATTGCTGGCTGGGGCATTCTGGAAAACTAATAATCGAGTAGTGTAAGGTAGAGTCATCTGCGTATGAATGGATGGGACTGGAGGTAGAGTTGAGAAGATCGTTTATGAAAATTAGAAAGAGAATAGGAGATAGGACAGAGCCCTGAGGAACACCAGAGTTGATAGGATGAAGAAGTGAACGATGGATGTCCACAACTGCAGCTATGGAACGGGAAAGAAAATTAGAGACAAAGGCACAGATGGAGGGATAGAAACCGAAGGAGGGTAGTTTAGAAATTAAAGATTTGTGCCAGACTCTATCGAAGGCCTTCGATATGTCTAGTTCAATAGAAAAGGTCTCACCAAAGTCCCGAAAGGAGGATGACCAAGAGTTAGTAAGATATGAGAGAAGATCACCAGTAGAGTGACCCTTAACCCTTAACTGGCGGCGCGCAACATATGTCGAGTGAAATAAATTTGGACTATGTGGCGGTGCACGATAGCTGTCGAGTGCCATTTTCAGCACGTAATGTTGCTGAGAGAGAGAGCTGAGCAGTGGGACGAGCGTAGTAACCTTATGACCGCTCCCCACGACCACCGTGGACCTACTGAACTGTATTCCACCCTTCTCCCCCCTTTTTCACTCGCTACACAGGGAATTATGTACGGAAATTACCTTATTTTAGGGTTTTTGCACTCGTGTTGCACGATCGTTGCAAGAGAACCAGCGGTCGTACAAGGATGGTTCGGGTGTCATTGAAAAGCTCTGTTTACGCCCTTTTAGGGATAGATACTTGTTTTATGCTCTGGGTCTTGTTTATGCATGAAAATGAGCACGGAAACAACCCTATTTAGGGTAAAAGAAAAACCGCTGTGCGGTACGGTGTAAAATACACACCACCCGCTCTTAAGGCGTTAAGGAAGCCATACTGGCGATCTGAGAGCAGATTATGACAAGAGAAATGCTAAAGAAATTTGAAAGGAAGAATAGTTTTAAAAACTTTAGAGATATAAGAGATGAGGGCAATTGGACAATAGTTGGAGGGTTGAAATCGGTCACCCTTCTTTGGGACAGGTTGAATGAGAGAAAACTTCCAGCAAGAAGGGAAGAGGTTAGAGGAGAGACACAGACAAAAGAGTTTGCCTGGGCAGGGAGTCAGCACAGAAGCCCAGTTTTTTAGTACAACAGGAGGAACACCGTCCGGACCGTACGCCTTCTTAGTATTAAGCCCGGAGAGGGTAGAAAGTACATCTTTAGAAGAGATTAGGATATTAGGCATAAGTTCGAGAGAGGGGATTGGAGAGGGAGGAATAGCACCAGAATAATCCAAGGTGGAGTTTCTAGCAAAAGTTTGAGCGAAGAGGTCAGCTTTGTCAGAGGAAGAAGTGATGGTTGTGCCATCAGAGTGGAAAAGGAGCGGGAAAGATGAGGAAGAATAATTGTTGGAGAGGTTTTTGGCTAGATGCCAGAAAGCCACGGATATCTAATGTTTCGAAGTGCATAGAACCCATCCTCGGAGAAACTGGTCCTAGGTAGCTTAAAACGTTTCAAAAATAAATGTGTCAACGACTTTCATGTGTTTCCCTATAACCCAGTTCATACATTTGTAATAATGGGTCAATTACATTATCTAGCTATGTTTTTTCAGGTTGCCGCGGGAGTAACTTACGCAAATTGTACATGCATTGTTTAGCGATTAAACTTGACAAACTGCAGCACACAAATGCTGTCGGTTTAGGATTTGGCTTTGTATTCTGCTGGGTTTCATAACCGGAGATATGGTATAATAATCAGGAAGTGGAAATGAACAGACCAAGGTTCGATTCCCGGGCGGGACGAGACAAATGAGCAGTCTCCTATAGTCGGTTTTATTTCAGCTGGCGGTATATTGAATCCCTTATTAACAGATTGCTTTGTACTATATGAACAAATATGAAACTAATATGTATCTGCGTCCTACTAATGCCAAGTTTTCACAATATAAACACATTTCGCGGCAAAAGCTTCGTAATAACCGAGTAGTCAAGATAGAAACACAACAATTTACCTTCAGCTGGAATTAAACAGAGTATAGCACCCTATTCCTCTATTCACCTAGCAGCAAATGGGAGCCTGGTCAAAGCTGAATGTTGGGGAGTCCCAACTGGAGTTAATTTGATGACTTGTCTCTCTGTCTTGCAAATGTATGTAGATGTGTGTGTCCTGTCCAACCCTTGTCCATGTTAACCACCCAAGTACCGTTGTCCACAGGAATTATCACCCATTCCAAGAATTTCATGTATAGCGCGTAACACATTGTGAACAACTTACACTAATAATTTACTTGCTCGCATTAATGAACTGTAACATAAGAAAATGCACATCTAATTCAATCTAGTTCAGATTCCGACCATAACAAAAAATCCCGGAGTGTCTATAACAAATTCCTGTGGGTAACTGTACAATGAACCACCAATGAACCGGCCACAAAGGACCACCAGTGAACCGGGCAGAACCACAATCACGCAGGGCAGGTGTCGCGCCCTTGTCATCAGTCGGATTAACAGGTGGGGTGGTGGGGTGGTGGTGGTGGTGTGGGGTGGAGGGTGGGGGGTGGTTGGTAGTGGGGGGATGAGGGAGAGTGTTGAGGAGGGGTGGAAGGGAGGAGTGTGTCGGAGGGAGAGTGTCAAGCAGAGGGAGTGGGGGCAGTGGTAGGTGGCATAAGGGAGACTGTTCATGGGTGGGAGGGGGAGTGTGTCGGAGGGAGGGGGAGGGAGAGTGTCGGGTGTAGGGGGGGGGGTGAGGAGGCATAAGGGGAGAGTGTCAGGGGGTGGGGGGGGTAGTGTGTTGGAAGGAGGGAAGGGAGAGTGTCGGTTGCCAAGGGAGGGGGGGGGGGGGGGGGGGGGAGTGCATAAGGAAGAGTGTCAGGGGGTCGGAGGTGGGAGTGCGTCAGAGGGAGGAGAAGGAGAGTGTCCAGGAGGGAGGGAAGGGAGAGTGTCAAGGAGGGAGGGGAGGGAGAGTGTCAAGGAGGGAGGAGAAGGAGAGAGTGTCAAGGAGGGGGGGGGGGGAGAGTGTCAAGGAGGGAGGGGAGGGAGAGGGTCAAGGAGGGAGGGGAGGGAGAGAGCCAAGTAGGGAGGGGAGGGAGTGTGTCAAGGAGGAGGGAAAGGGAGAGGGTCAAGGGGGGCGGGGAGGGAGAGTGTCAATGGGGAGGGAGAGTGTCAAGGGGGAGGGGAGGTAGAGTATCAAGGAGGGAGGGAAGGGAGGGAAGGGAGGGAGGGTAGGGAGAGTGTCAAGGAGGGAGAGAGCCAAGGAGGGAGGGGAGGGAGTGTGTCAAGGAGGGAGGGGAGGGAGAGTGTCAAGGAGGGAGGGGAGGGAGAGTGTCAAGGAGGGAGGGGAGGGAGAGTGTCAAGGAGGGAGGGGAGGTAGAGTATCAAGGAGGGAGGGAAGGCAGGGAGGGTAGGGAGAGTGTCAAGCAGGGAGGGGAGGGAGAGTGTCAAGGAGGGAGGGGAGGGAGAGTGTCAAGGAGGGAGGGGAGGGAGAGTGTCAAGGAGGGAGGGGAGGGAGAGTGTCAAGGAGGGAGGGGAGGGAGAGTGTCAAGGAGGGAGGGGAGGTAGAGTATCAAGGAGGGAGGGAAGGGAGGGAGGGTAGGGAGAGTGTCAAGGAGGGGGAAGTGGTAGGGGGCTGGAAGACGAGTAGAAAGTGATAATAATAATAATAATAATAAAGTTTATTTCCACCGACAGTGGTTATTCTTCTTACATAGTATTTACAAATATAATTATATACAGTTGGGGGTTTAGTGTTTTCAAAGTAGTTACAATACTAATACATAATACATAATTTAGTGTTACATACAGTAGACATACAGTTGTTAGTTGTGTATTCAGAGTGGTAGGGGGGGGGGGATTTTACTGTTGGCATCCAGCGTATAATTGAGCCGTATGGTATCGAGCCTAATTGAGCCGTATGGTATCGAGCCTAATTGAGCCGTATGGTATCGAGCCTAATTGAGTGGCCTCGCGGTATAAGTGCCATTGCTGTTACGGACAACATATATAAAATAGTATGGCATGGGGCGTATAATTGTAGCGTACCGGTATGGAATCAACATAAAATCGTACGGTATTGACGTAATTGAGAGTCATCGGGGTGAGTGTTAATGGTGTAACGGGGAAGTATAATATTAAGTATTGTTTGGAACAGTAAGGTATAATTGAGGTATATGGTAGTGAGTTTTATGGATAGGAACCATGTACAGTGCAATTGGTGCAATAGATAAATGTATATATAAAATATAGTATAAAAACTACAATTGAAGTACCGGTACATGGAATCAAGGTTAACTCTAAACCGGGTAATTAACTCTAAACCCAAGAGTGAAACGCTGTTCTCAATCTTTCTTCTATTCAACAGCTGAGCTCTGGAACTGGAGAACGGGATCCAGAAAAAGCGACTACCTCCCCTTTAAAAGTATGCACGTATTATGTTTGCAATACGGCTGCCAGTCCTGTGACCGTAAAAACAACGGACTATTTTCAACAGTGTATTTACTGTTAAGGGGAGGCAGACCGTTTTTCTGGACCCCCTTCTCCCTAATGTTTAGCCCCACTAGTATTGATATTATAAGACGTTCGGCCCATTAGTTTGGCGATTTTAACACCTTTCGCCCCATTTCGTTGTCAATTTTAAGACCTTTCGTGCCATTTAGGTGTCGATTTTTTCCTGGCGAGCGACAGCGAGCCTACAATTTTAAGAGGAATCGGCCTTCGGCCGGGACATTATTCTACCGAAAAATGTACACATTTATCTTGAAGGGGGGTCTAGGGGGTGTTTTTCTAAGCTTGATGGAGGGCTAGGGAGGAAACTAAACAAATATATGAATAAATGAATTAATAGACCAAACAAACGGCCAGTCTCCCCTTCATAAGCCACACATCATGACCACTAACCTCTTATAACTCAAGACGTACAGTCACGTATACAAATGCGTGGACCCCCTGTTGTTTCTTTATGCAATTATAACTATCTGGATTGATTTTTGGATGGAGCTTGCTTGTCAATGAAGAGTATATATAGTTTTGTAGTTGATGAATAGAAAATTACACTCATAAATTCGTTTTCCTAGATATGCCTCCATACTTAGAAATGGGAGAGGTCCGCGATTTTTTATGTGTGACTGTACTTGAACACTCGAGCTGATAATTCTACAACATGAGAAGGAACAACCTGAAAAGAAGTATGCAAATGTATATCCAGTTTGTTCTAGATCATTTAGAGTTACAAGAGGTTGGACATGAACATTTCTGACCTTGTTATAGTTACCGTAATAGATTATAGGTCTAACATTAAAAGACCTCTTATATCATATACAATAAAGAAGAATCCTTACGTAATAATTCACGTGCAAACAAAACAACAGATAAAACAACAGAGAATAGACAGAGTTTAGGACGGGCTCATTACCAAGTCAAACACACTACAATAGGGTAAAAGGAAGGGGGAATTTATACAGCAGCAAAGGCAACACAGCACCACACACTCACACACACCTACACACACACACACACACACACACACACACACACACACACACACACACTGATAATCTCATCCATGCACACATATATACAGTACATGCACAAACCAATCTATAAACAAATACATAGTCTACAAAAATACACACATGCATTTATAACATTAAACAAACATTGTCAAAAATATCAAGTCATCAACGTAACACAAAACACACAAGCATTTATAATTATCACGAAAGCGCAAACACATCAAATAAACAAGGTGGAAAGTGGGAGGAAGCAACACACACACAAATACCGACACATACATCATACATACATAAACACACACCGACATACACACAAATATACATATATACACACACCAACAAACACAATCATACTGACACATACATCATACACACTCAAACACACACCAACATACACACAAATATACATACCTGTATAGGCCTATACACACACCAACCAACACACACACACATACATCATACACACACAAACACACACCGACATACACACAAATATACATATATAAACACACCAAAATACATACAAACACCAACCAAAACACTCACCAACACACACACACACACACACACACACACACACACACACACACAGTAAACAAGGTGTTAGGTATGCTGGACCAACACCCCACAACACCTTAAACCTGTGTTGCTGCTGTGTAATACCTACCTCTACCTCTCTCTCCCCCTCTCTCACTCACACTCTCTCTCTCTCTCTCTCTCTCTCTCTCTCTCTCTCTCTCTCTCTCTCTCTCTCTCCAGCGCAGATTAAGAGGCGACTTAATTCAAGTGTTCAAAATCATCAAAGGCATCGACAATATGAACTCAAGTGATATCATAATTACGAAAATATATGTGGTAACTAGCATTAACAAACTAAAGTATAATTATACCAGTTGAACTGATGCTATTTCTAGAAGCGTTTTGAAATTATTAATACCATTAATACTACTGTTTAACAATACAATGCAGAGGGGCACTGCATCCAAGGAATGGAAATCAGCTAAGTTAACTACTATTTAAAGAAGAAACAAATATTACTACCTTAACTTGACTTCAATTATATGTAAAATACTTGAAACTATCATCAGAAACAAAATTTAAACCATTTAGAATAACAGAGAATAATACAAGAATTACAGCATGGCTTCCGAAACAAACGTTCAATGCCTGGTAAATCTCCTTGACTTTTTTCACAATATTATTCATATGTATGACGAAAGTAAAGCCATTAACATAGTCTACCTTGATTTCCAAAAAGGCTCCGACAAAGTCCCCCATAAGCATCTCTTGATATAATAAAAAGTTCATGGCATAGAAGGGTGACATGATTGGAAATTGGCTTACTGGGCGTAAGCAGCGAGTATTACTAAAAGGTAAAGCCTCTGACGGGAAACATGTAACAATTGGTGTGCTCCAGGGCTCAGTACTCGGATATGCTCTTTTTTTTACTCATATCAATGACATGGATTATGATCTTTCATGTACAATTTGTAAATTCGCAGATGATACCTATATTACGAACATAATACTATCTTCCATGTTCAACAGATCCAAAATGATTAAGAAAAATTAGCAAATTGGGCAAAAACCTGGCAAATGAGTTTTAATACTAATCAATGTAAAGTACTACAAACACTTTACGAAAGTGAAAAATCAAACAATTCAAGGTATGGTAGTAAACTAAAAAGGACTGATAACGAAACTGACTTAGGTGTAACAATATCAAGCAATTTAAACCACAGCCAATAATGTAACGAGGTAGTTAAGAAAGCAAAACAAAATATTGACTTATTTGGAAGATAGTTTGAATACAAATTTGAGAATTATATTTTTAATTATAACAATGTTTTGCTTCGCCCCCATCTCGAATACTATGTACAATTTTGGCGTCCAAAATATAAAAGATATAAATATACTGGAGAGAAAACAGCGGACAAAAATTACAAAATATAATTAGGCTAAGAAATAAGTCATACGAAAAACGTCTAAAAGAGTTATTAAAATTATTTAAGGTATAAACAATATGGATGTCAACAAATTCTTCACATTTGATAAAAGCAAATTGCTGTAGAGGAAACATGAGGCAAAGCAATTAGTTTTCAATCGAGTGGTAAACCTATGGAGTGGCTTATCTCGTAATGTCATTGAGTGTAATACTGTTCAAAACGTAAATAATAAATATCTCGCTCTAAAAAACGATTAACTGCAGTTGAAAACGGCTAGCACCACTGTTTACTGTGCCACCGTTATCTTTTTTTTAACATACGCTAGTTAGTTTAGTTACAAGCAGACTTGTAAGGATCAATAGAAGTGTTGTTGCTTGTTGTCCTTGCACACACACACACACACACACACACACACACACACACACACACACACACACACACACACACACACACAGTAAACAAGGTGTTAGGTAGGCTGGACCAACACCCCGCAACACTTTAAACCTGTGTTGCTGCTGTGTAATACCTGACAGACTGATTCTGGGAGAGTTCCAGAGCTCAGCTCTTGAATAGAAGAAAGATTGAGAAGAACGTTTCACTTTTGGGTTGAAGAGTTGCACAGAGTAGAGGTGGGATTGTGTTGCAAGACGGGTGCTACGTGCTCTACGAAGAGGGGGTGGTATACATTGAGAGAGCTCACATAGCATTTATCTCTTCATTATTTGCATAGCTAACGTTTTCTAACTCCTCCCATCTTTAATGTTTCTATAAATAGTTAAATTTTCCTAATATTTATATTTTATTGTCTCTACTTCTATCTGTCTGTCTATCTCTCTATCTTAATATAATTATGTATATGTTTCTCTAGCGTTCCTGCTAATCCCTCGCCCATTTTCACGCTTACATCTTTAAATCTCTCCCCTCCTCTCTTTCTCTATCTCTCTCTCTCTCTCTCTCACACACACATACATACACACACACACACTCTCTCTTAAAGGGCCTCTGCTGTTTTTCCCGAGGTGGTGCTATATGTGCGTGCTAATACTGCGTTCTAATATTATTTAATTTACAATGTTTTTCTATAGGTGCAGTTGGTCATATAAATTTGTATCCACTACTCGATTTAATGTATTCTATTCTACATTATATACTCAGGCCTAATCAACACTTCTCCTATATGTTTTCTTGTTTGTTCTTTGTTTCCCTCTGTTTTTTTCTTTTTTTTTCTTTTTTTGGCAGACTCAAGACAGAGCCAGAATAGGGACAACACAACAGCAAACAATGAACACACAAAAACAAAATACAAATTCACACACATCTAGGTCATCCAGGAGAAGGCCCAGAGACCAGGGTCACCAAGGTCCCTCCAGCACTTCCCCGGCCCCCGACCATCCGGAGAGGTTCAGATCTCGATTTAAGGGGAGATTTCCACTTGAGGGAGTTTTTTCTTGACTCCTTTCTCCCTCATGTTTAGCCCCATTGCTTTTCTAATTTTAAGACGTTCGCCCCATTATTTTGATGATTTTAAGAACTTTCAACCCATTTCTGTCAATTTTAAGACCTTTCGTGCAATTTAGGTGTCGATTTTATCCTGGCGAGCGATAGCGAATTTGTAATTTAAGAGGAACCGGCTTTAAGCCGGGACATTTTTCTACCGAAAAATGTACAAATTTATCTTGAAAGGGGCTCAAGGGGGTGTAATCTTAAGCTTGATGGATACCTAGAGACCAAACTAAAAACCTCCCCTTAATGTGTAGTAGGAGGAAAAACACATGACTGAAATAGGAGTATAGTTCCTTATGCAACAGTTAATTAATATGGTAAATTGTTGGTTTAAAACAAATTAATGTTATCAATCAATCACAGTAATAAAGCTTACATAATATATAAACTTGCATAGTGTGTACACATTCATGTGGGTTACTGCACCATGCGACCTACTGTACATTTACATCAGCTGTTTATATAGTGATACAACCTATAGCAATTTGTATCCTACCAATTAAATAATGTTATACCTTCCGTTTAATATTATAGATGTAGCTACATAATTAGTGTTACCTTCAATATTACAATTGTTATAGAATAATATATGAAAAGGGAATTTATTGTAAATATATATTTGTTCACGATATTTGCATTACATACATTTGATCAAGTTGAACTAAGGAAGAGAGCTAGAACACAAGCAAAGTATATAGCTATTGTATAATCAATTGACAATGAAATTAGCTTGAAGTCATTTCAATAGTTAATTTATATATTTAAAACAAATGAATATAATGTCCTTTCAAAATATATGATAATAGTTTTTTGGACACTTGTTTTATTCTACGTTCCATACTTAAGGGGAGGTTTTTAGTGTGTTTCCTAGATTTCCATCAAGCTTGAAATTACACCCCCTTGACCCCCTTTCAAGATAAATTTGTACATTTTTCGGTAGAAAAATTTCCCCGCCGAAGGCCGCTTCCTCTTAAATTACAGGCTCGCTATCGCTCGCCAGGAAAAAATAGACACCTATATGGCACGAAAGGTCTTAAAATAGACATAAATGGGGGCGAAAGTTCTTAAAATCGTAAAACTAATGGGGCGAACATCTTAAAATATTAAAAGCAATGGGGCTAACCATGAGGGAGAAAGGGGTCAAGAAAAATATCCCTTAAGTGGAGATCTCCCCTTAACAAACACAACTACAGCATACAACTTTATTACTGCATCACAACTTGCTGGGTTATGTTCAACAATAATATCCGGTGTAGTCTCCATTCTTACTTGTATAATATAATAATAACAATAATTATAATAGTTATTATTATTGTTGTATAATATTTTCTTCTTAGACTGCGGGGTTTGGAATAATTCGACTTTATTTCATAAACCTTCAAGCTCAGGTATTCCTTCATCTACTAATGGCTCCTACCTCGGACTAAGGTAAGTTCAGACCAATACCGGGGTTTGAATACTTGCGACCGCAGTGTAAAGTTACGTTATTTGGAATTATATATTCCCGTAACCAATAATCCTTACAGGCGCTATTCAGGGTGTGATTTACTTCAGTTTCGAATGGCTTAGGTTACACTAATATCCACTCAATTGAAACAGAATAGCAAGTAGCCAATTTATGGATACTCCAAACTTATTACTTTCTCTGTTGGTTAGGCACAAATAGAAACAGTGGGGGAAGCCAGGCAAATGAAACAGGAAGTCTAGCAATTCCTTATCATATGCCTATGTTGCCTCCCCTGGGTACTGCCCTGCTCGAGTTGTGCCTACAATCTCCCCACTACAACAATATTACCAATCTCCCCACTACAACAATATTACCAATCTCCCCACTACAACAATATTACCAATCTCCCCACTACAACAATATTACCAATCTCCCCACTACAACAATATTACCAATCTCCCCACTACAACAATATTACCAATCTCCCCACTACAACAATATTACAATTTTTTTATCACTTTCGAGACGAAATAAGAACTGAAACGTAACATCAAACTTATTACATTTACTGTATATTAATGATTTGAAAGTAAATTTGTTTACCGGTACTCGTTTTGGTTAGTCTTTCGTTTGCCAGTCTGATTCGGTGTCTCTAACCTAAAATAAGTTTAAAACTAAAACAGCGTCAGGGAACCTTTTTGCCTTGCTATCCTTTTCTTCTTAACTGTGACGGTGGTGTAATGGTTTAGGTCCTTATGTTCTGGGTGTGGTGTCCCGAGTTCGAATCCCGGGAGGACCATATTCTTTCATTAGTTTATTCAAGTACATTGGGGTTTGTAATTGATGATTAATGTTAAGAACGGGAGGTTATTTATTAGTAAAAGGGAATTAACATTTTACCAGTAATTTTTTAGCCCGCTTCACCTAGATTGGACCAAATGGTCTTTGTGGTTTGGTTATCTATGTAACTACGTAAATCTCCAACACCCCAGCACCAACCGGATATAGCGTGCATACTTTTTTTTTTTTTTTTTTTTTTCACTAATTTACCCGGACCACTTTCCTCAGTCTTTCTTCTACTCACAAGTGAACTCTGGAACTCTCCCCTCAATCAATCTTTTTTCTTTATTCTATAACTTAGACTGCTTTAAACTTCGTGTCTCCAGGCACTTTGACCCTAACGTCCCTTGAATTTGGCTCTTTGTCACTCTTTTGATTTTGGGGGAGACACTCATTACAGGCAGCCTGCCTTTTGTCTCCTTCATACACATACCAGATGTGTAGATTATTATGGACACTATATGCCCTTTTCATATCTATAATTATGAGAGTGGATATACAGTATCCTAAACAAGGCTGCAACCAAAACAGTGTCATTCCTACTGGCACCACAGCACAACCCGGAGTTAACAGGCTAGTCTCTTAGCATGCAAACTCCAGAAGGGTGGGTCCGACTAAAGACGGGTTATGTAGATGAGACAAGCAGGTGGGGGCGAGGCAAAGGAGAATGGGATAGGGGGAAGGAGGAAGTTAAATATAGATTGGATAATACCCCGGATTATTTGTGATATAGGGAATTATATGATTGAGGATAATGTTAAATGGAAGAGGGGGAATGGTGAGATTAACATAGAATGGCCGGAGAATATGGTTGCTTTCTGAAATAAGGAGTGATACCATACACAACAATTTACGAACGGGAATAGTGGGAAGGATCAGATTAAAAATAAAATACAGAACATATGGTTGTAATCTGAAATAGGGAATGGGAAATATAATACCGGTATAGAATAATAAAGGAGTGGGGATAGGGGGAAGCAGGAGATTAACCCTTTGAGTACCCAGCGACGTGTGTTATGTTTTATTCTAGTTATATCAAGACGATATTATGCAGCTTGGGAAGGATCTGTGGTAGTAAAATTGGATAAATGAGTTAGTTCGAAGGTTATTAATTGCTGGAGGCCCTTTTTTTTAAACTGAATACAATCGTGTAAATATAGGTAGAATAAACTATAATACACTTCACTGGTACAGAAGGGGTTAAACATAAAGTACAATGGAAGAGACTTTGAGTTAGCCCTTGAGGATTTGGACATGTTGTTTACAGTTTATTTAGCTATCAGTAAACGATTTTGTTCAGCTCTTTATTCAGTTTTAGGAAGGAATTTTTTGAAGTCAAAGTGTTAAGTAGGATAGTATTTAACTCTTCGATTCCCAGATAGCCTTTCTAAACTACATAAAATGGTTTAATATTAGCCAGAATATAATAAAGAAACGCGTCATCGTATCCTGAAGCGGTCAATATTGAAATAGAAAGTATTGTAAGAATAATGTATGATTGTGGTCAATATTGAAGGGAGCAGGAGGAACGGTGGATCGGGGTTTAGTTGGGTCCCTAGACCTCTATCAATCTTAAAAGAAACACCCCCAAGACACCCCCATTCAAGATAAATGTTTAAATTTTTCAGGAGACAATTTTTCCTGGCCGCGAAAGGTCTTAATATTGTCAATGAGATAGGGCGAATGGCATTAAATTCACCGAACTAATAGGGGTGAACGTCTTGAAATTTCAAACTAATAAGGCTAAATATTTAATAAGAGAGAAGGGTAACAGAAACCCACAAACATCCACTTAAAAGTAGACAGAAAGATAATCTTGGAATAATTGTATAATTAGGAATAATTATTACTGTACAGTTGCAGTCATTAATTCGGATACATTTTGAAGCTTCGAACTGATTAACCACTTCAGTACGGGTGACGCCAGAAATCCTTGTATTCTGGTTATTATTAGATGATTGTATGCAGCTTAGGAAAGACGTCTAGTAATCAGAGAGGTGTATTATTTCTCCACTGATTCGTCAACAATCATTAATCTATCCAAAACAGTAAAATTGTCCAATGTTAGCCAGAATAAATAGAGACAGCCCATACTGTACATACCGGGTACTTTAGTAGTTTCTTAGCGTATGTATTGACGTCTAGCATTAGTGTATTTTATTGGATATTCCAATTGAAGGAGAAGCTTTTTAATACTATATGATCCAATGTTTGTTCTGGGTAATTGTGTGTGGGTATCTTTTGTATTTTAAGTACCATTGAGACTTTGCATTGTTTATGCAATTTTAGAGCATTTTACCCCAATTTTTTTTTTTTTTTGTAGAGATATTTCCCAGTCAAACACCACTCTCTCTTAAATTAACTCGTTACGAAAATATTGTCGTTTAAATGGGGTGCGACGTTTTATAATTGCCAAACTAATGGGGAGAAAGGAGGATCCAAATAAACCCCTTTGGATCAGCTAGCGATAAAGTACTATAGTAGAATTAAGATAGGTCATAATGATTCATCCCCATAGAGATCCTTTAGTAAGAGAAAGTGGCCATGTTTTTCTTAGGAAGCCATTTTGGTTCCTCAATAGGCTCAATTATTAAACAATGGGATTTTATATTATTTTCTATCACGTGGAAAGTATAATCTAAACACCAAACTATCTATCCTGTATGAATATTCCTGAAAATTGTAGCACAATATCCCTATATAAAAGTTAAACGTATAGCTCCCAGATGTGCATCGTAGTAAGAAATATGTTTACATATATTTACATAGATGCTCTGGCCACACAGACCTTGCGATCCCAACAAGGTGATCAGGACTTGTAGAGATAGCAAACCCTAAAGAAAAGTAAAGTGGTAGGAAAGGACAGGAAAGAAGGACTCTCTGGAAAACTTGAAGACATGCATTTTAAGTGGTAAAAGGGTAGAATTAAAGAGAAAAAACACAAAAAGAGGGAGACACAGAGGATAAAACATAATATTGGGATAAGAAACAGTGGTGTATGTGGAGAGAGGGAAGACAGGTGGAACGAAGACAGAGGGAAGAGAGAAATACTGAAAGACTGAAGGCATGCTAAAAGAGAATATGTAACAAACCAAAGAAGGGTTGGAGGAGACAGGGTGAACAAAGGAAAACAAATGAAGAAACTACAATAAGAGGGAGAGGAAAGATAGAAAGAAACGGGTGGAGGAAGGGTGGACAAAGAAAGAGGTATATATACGATGACAGAGAGAGAGTGAAGTGGAAGGGTGGAATATGGATTACAAAACAAGATATGGAGAAGGAATCAAAGGAAGCGTGGAATAAGATATGGTGAAAAAGGGAAGAGGAGATTGTAGGGGAAAAGTTGATAATAAAGTATAGTCCATTTATTAAAGGTGGGCCATAAATCGTGACCTCTTTCCTCTGTAATGTATTTAATCGTAACTCAAAAAGCGCTAAAGCAAATGGGCAGTAAATGTTAACACCCATTCCCTGGTTAACTCTTCCTAAATGGTATAAATAACAGCTCGATTGCCCAAGTACACTTTGAGTTATGAGAGGTGGAGTTCGGAATTAATGACCTACGTATTATGAAAAGAGTATATATTATATACAAATGCACCCATCAGCCTATCCTATCTATCTATCTATCTATCTACCTGTTTATCTATCTCTCCCCCCAGGTCTCGGGCCATCAGGGCTGGCAATGTCTCTCACCTTGCTTCCACCTTGCTCCGCCTCGCCTCATCTCCTCCTCAATGTTCTCTCTCACTTTCACTCCCTCGCCCCCCCCCCCCCCTCTCTCTCTCTCTCTCTGTCTCTCTCTGTATTAGCTATAACTGAGTAACGCACACTGAAATAGGTTCAACAGGTTATATTTACAAAGTCAGCACATACACGAAGGGCTATGTGACCTCTACACTGGGAAGTAGTTATCTACGGAGGTGCCCCGATCAACGAGGAGTGCAGAGGATATGGCCCGGACGTAGCTCCGGCGTCGGTGTGCTGACAGAGGAGTAGCACGAACCCTAAAGCGGTCATCGTCGGGGTTTGAAGATGATGGAGTCGCGGTGTCTAGAGTCGTTGGATCTCTAGTATAGTAAGTTCGATTCCATGGGTTATAAGTGTGCTAGTGGGGTGACGAAGGACGGTGACAAAATGGGAATAAGGTCACACGTCTATTACCAGTTAATTAACGATCTAATAATTATAGGTCACACTTATGAACTAAAGACCATTGTACACCTAGTTGTACTATATATGAAGGTGTTTGCTTTCCACCAGTTGTAAATGAAGGTCTTTGCTTTCCACCAGTTGTAAATAAAGGTCTTTGCTTTCCACCAGTTGTATATGAAGGTCTTTGCTTTCCACCAGTTGTAAATGAAGGTCTTTGCTTTCCACCAGTTGTATATGAAGGTCTTTGCTTTCCACCAGCTGTATATGAAGGTCTTTGCTTTCCACCAGTTGTATATGAAGGTCTTTGCTTTCCACCAGCTGTATATGAAGGTCTTTGCTTTCCACCAGTTGTATATGAAGGTCTTTGCTTTCCACCAGTTGTATATGAAGGTCTTTGCTTTCCACCAGTTGTAAATGAAGGTCTTTGCTTTCACAAGTTGTACATGAAGGTCTTTGCTTTCCACAAGTTGTACATGAAGGTCTTTGCTTTCCACCAGTTGTAAATGAAGGTCTTTGCTTTCCACCAGTTGTATATGAAGGTCTTTGCTTTCCACCAGTTGTATATGAAGGTCTTTGCTTTCCACCAGTTGTATATGAAGGTCTTTGCTTTCCACCAGTTGTATATGAAGGTCTTTGCTTTTCACCAGTTGTATATGAAGGTCTTTGCTTTCCACAAGTTGTATATGAAGGTCTTTGCTTTCCATAAGTTGTATATGAAGGTCTTTGCTTTCCACAAATTGTACATGAAGGTCTTTGCTTTCCACCAGTTGTATATGAAGGTCTTTGCTTTCCACAAGTTGTACATGAAAGTCTTTGCTTTCCACAAGTTGTATATGAAGGTCTTTGCTTTCCACCAGTTGTAAATGAAGGTCTTTGCTTTCCACCAGTTGTAAATGAAGGTCTTTGCTTTCCACCAGTTGTAAATGAAGGTCTTTGCTTTCCACCAGTTGTAAATGAAGGTCTTTGCTTTCCACAAGTTGTATATGAAGGTCTTTGCTTTCCACAAGTTGTACATGAAGGTCTTTGCTTTCCACAAGTTGTACATGAAGGTCTTTGCTTTCCACCAGTTGTACATGAAGGTCTTTGCTTTCCACCAGTTTTATATGAAGGTCTTTGCTTTCCACAAGTTGTACATGAAGGTCTTTGCTTTCCACAAGTTGTACATGAAGGGCTTTGCTTTCCACCAGTTTTATATGAAGGTCTTTGCTTTACACCAGTTGTAAATTAAGGTATTTGCTTTACACCAGTTGTAAATGGAGGTATTTCCTTTCCACCGCTTGTAAATGATGGTGTTTACTTCGACCAACTGTAAATGAAGTGGATTCAGTCTCACTTGTATATGAAGGACTGTTGGTACCACTTACTTGTACAGTACTGAAGTACAGTAACTGTTATGGTCAGGAATCTCTGCTCAGTTTATGGAGGCAAAATTATGATACATTGCCAAATTTTTAATAAATCGCTTGAGCCACAAAGATTATACTACTCAGATTCGTTAGTTAAAGCTCACCATCTTGTTTTTATCATTATGGAGTGTTGAACTATTCCTGACCACGACTGTACCTTAGCTCATTGTAAATAATGTAAATGGTTATGGTTGCTTGTGTAGTAGTAGTAGTAGTTGTTCCCTAGGCTGCCTGGCCAAACAGCCCCGAGCCCCCAAGGAAGGCCACAGCCGAGACCGGGTTTTCCCACATAGTTCTCAAGGAGTGTGTTTTGTGTTGTTGGCGTAAGTGGTTGTGTGTTATGCAGTCTTCCATAATGTGTTTGATAGTGTGCGGTGTAAACCCGGACAGGTGTCATCTAGCCTCTTCTGATAACTCAGAAAAGCTGGATGGTGCCCACATCGTAGCCTAGCCAGGTGGATTCTGTCCTCACGGGGAAGGAGGGTTTCTGAGGGATGGACTTCAGGGGGCCGTGCATGTAGCTGAGTGTTGTCTTTGAGTGACTGGATGGATCGGTGGGTGATTTGAGTATGCTGGTGTTATGGTTGTTGGTGTTATGGTTGTTGGTGTTATGGTTGATGGTGTTATGGATGCTGGTGTTATGGTTGTTGGTGTTATGGTTGCTGGTGTTATGGTTGATGGTGTTATGGATGCTGGTGTTATGGATGCTGGTGTTATGGATGCTGGTGTTATGGTTGCTGGTGTTATGGTTGCTGGTGTTATGGTTGCTGGTGTTATGGTTGCTGGTGTTATGGTTGCTGGTGTTATGGATGTTGGTGTTATGGTTGCTGTTGTTATGGTTGCTGGTGTTATTTATCTTAGCTACATCCAAATGATTAAATTCCGGTTAGGCTCGATCTACAGTCATAAAAAGGCTAATGTTTGTCCCAATTTACCAATTTAGCATGGAATGAAAGAAAGTTGGCCTGAGCTGAGATAGATTAAAAAAAAAACACAAAAAAAACATAACATGGTATAAGGTAACAAAATATACTACAATCTTAACCAAATTGATTAGAAACAAGAACAGAAACAAAATAGTTAGGATTATGGCACAAGAAATATTTGCTCAGAAGTTCGAGTCATTCTGAAATAGGGAAGAGCATAACCTGAAAAAATGACTCGACACAAAGGCCGATAATTGCAGTCAGGACAAGCTTAATGCACGTCAAAGGCAGAAATATCAAGAGTGACATTTTTACATTAGTCGTGCAGCGGTGGGAGGCAGAACAGTTATACGTTCACTGTTCTTAAATTTAGTTTTTTGGGGGAATTAGGGATAAAGATGATTCCCTCCAAAAAGCATCCCACGCAGATAATCCTATTAGCGTGCATTGACACATTATATCTTTTATTATTTTTGTTTTTGTTTTTATTCTGGCTCATAATAGATAAATTTACTTATCTTTGGCAGGCCTTCTAGGAATCAAAACGGTAAATTATATCTTAATCATCTGACTTCCACAATTCCTCCCTAAATTTCATAAAACTGTCTACTGATAGCCAAACTAGTAGGAATAGTATACTGAAATGGTTAACCCTATTTGGTGCAGACTGGATCTTTAGGACCAACCTGTTTCATTCCAACAGTTTAAAGATTTTAAGAAGTTTCACCTTAATAGCTTAGATATTATAGGACACTTTACCTCATGAAGTTGTTAATTTTTCTGGCCGAGCGATAACGAGCCTGTAATTTTGGAGAAATAGGCCTTTGGCCGGGACAATGTTCTACCAACAAATTTACATATTAAACTTGGAGGGAGTATGGGGTGTTCTTTATAGATTGAATGGAATCAGGGGAGACGTGTTACTTAGTCTAGGGGCAAACTGCATTAACAAAACCCTCAATAATAGTTAGGCAGAATATCATGATAACCATAGAGCGTAGCTGCACTCACTTTCTGACTCCACTCTCAGATTTCTCTGTGGGAGGTCCCTGGCCGCGACTTGGTCAATCCCAACCTGTTCTTGATGTAAATGCTCAACTTTTCTCAGCCATGAGTCACGTACTCTACTCCGCGATCTCCACTCAAGGTTGTCACCGACCAAAACTACCGCATGTGAATGGTCTACTTCAGGGAGATGAGCCATGTCCCCATATACCAGAAGCTAGCTCTCTCAAAGAATGTATTCCATATACCAACAATCTGTATTAAGAGAGTCACTTTGGTTTGATATGTGATTATATCCCTTGATTCTTCAAAGACACTTGGTACCAAAGGATACTGATACCAAATCACTGTCTAGCAGCCATATACTAAATAGGGAGCATGAGGGTGGTTGGGTCTTTTCTAATTGATGGATCAGGAACCAATGGCACGTCATTTACTTGCTGAATTTGTCCACTAGAAGGAGCAACCGTGTATATCTACTCGAAGTATTCATCCCAGCGGGCCATACACCAAGTATCATCTGATATCAATGCGTCGCCATTCAAACTGAGTCAACCTGAGGGGCAGTTTTAGATCGAAGCCTTTTCAGAGCTTGGTAAGCCGGCCGAAGGTAATTTGCAGAAAAAATACACCAGAGAGTACTTAGAAAAGCTATTCATGTATGAATATGGTTAATCGGGGTTACTAGCGAGGTATTTTTCTAGTCAATGCTTTAATATTTGGACAAAGTAGCAGTCAATGACACTGGTAGGATGTCCATTCCATAAGTTTAACACTCGATTGAAAACAAATGCTTTGCCTCATATGAGTAAAAAAGCTTTCCGATCTTACAAACATTTTCTCTAGTGTATTTTGAATGATCTACGGGAGAGTGTCCTGTGCTGGACCTGGTCTCCAGTCAGTTCGTCAGCACGATTCTCTTCTAAAATGCTCATTGTCTTGCCCGATATGAAGCCCCTCTTTGACCTTGACTGAATTCCAACACATTCAACAGCTGCTGCAAGCATATCACGTTTGGTGCTATCCCTCAGTTCTATAGGGTCCTACAGGGAACCAATCACTTCAAACTGATTTGAGACTGTCACTGCATACTTCCTTGCATACCTCTCATGATTGAGCTTCTAGAGGAAAACCTTGGGAACAACATTTTGAGACTTTGCTGGTTTTGAGGCACAGGCCTTAGGGTAGCATTTTGTGGTAGGCAGAAACAAACTCAGCCTTTCAGAACATCCTATAATTTTGAAAGGTTCTCCAACACATGTCTACGAAAATGTGGTCAGTCTCTTCCATAGCTTTGCCAGCACTGGAATACCAAGTCCAGTGGTGTATGTCAGGTCTCTGGAACCAGAACCCAGCAATCTTCAGCTTCCTGGACCTTGCAAAGTTCAGGAAGAGAATCCTACTGACATCCCTAACAGAGCAATGATGACCTGCACAGTTCTCATAGCCAGCCTTGTTAGTGCCAGTAACACATACATTACACATAATTACAGACACACCTAAACACACACATACACACACACACAAGACAAACACACACACACACACACACACACACACACACACACACACACACACAAGGAATCATTGAGCATCTCATAAATAGAAGTAATGACAGGTAGCAATGACCCAGCCGTGCATGTACACACTGGTATATCCGGCCAATGCAATCTTCTCCATCAGCCTTTATTACAGCCGCGTATGACAACCGTGCACGTAAAGCTTGGGGGCCCGCCTTGCAGATCACCTGTGTATGTGTGTCTGAGAGTGCAAATGTGTGTGAGTGTGTGTGTGTATGGCTGAGAGAGTGAAAATGTGTGTGACTGTGTGTGTGTGTGTGTGTGTGGCTGAGAGAGTGCAAATGTGTGTGATTGTGTGGGTGTGTGTGGCTGAGAGAGTGCAAATGTGTGTGATTGTGTGGGTGAAAGAGTGAGAGAGTGCAAATGTGTGTGATTGTGTCGGTGAAAGAGTGAGAGAGTGCAAATGTGTGTGATTGTGTGGGTGAAAGAGTGAGAGAGTGCAAATGTGTGTGATTGTGTGGGTGAAAGAGTGAGAGAGTGCAAATGTGTGTGATTGTGTGTGTGTGTGTGGCTGGGAGAGTGCAAATGTGTGTGTGCGCGCGTGATTGTGTATGTGGGTCTGTGTGTGGGTGTCTGGGTATGGGTGTGTGATTTGACGTGCGTGAGTGAGTGAGAGGGAGAGTGTGTGTGTGTGTGTGTGTGTAAATGTGCATGCGTTGGTAATTATGTGTGTGTGTGTATATATGTGTACGAGAATTAAAATGTATGTGCGTGTGTGTAAATTCGTGTTTAGGAGAATGTGTGAGAGAGAGAGAGAGAGAGAGAGAGAGAGAGAGAGAGAGAGAGAGAGAGAGAGAGAGAGAGAGAGAGAGAGTACAAAGGAGTACAAAGGAAATCAAGCAACAACAGTTCTAGTGACCCTTCTAGGCTGCTTGTCCCCCAAAACACTGAGGATCAAGTGTCCAAACAGTGGTTTAGAGTGGGTAAGGGAACATTGGAAAGGGAACTACTGCCCTGGAACTAATGTCCGTGGCAGGATTAGGAAGTTAGTAGGGGACAGATGGGTTAGTAACGGAGGGGGGGATAAAATAAAGTTATTCATTTACAAACGCAGTCAGTCGCGGGTTTGATGCGAGATATTTGTCTAAGCGGAGTTTAAATGAATCAACGGTGCTGCAGTCTATAAGGTCTCGGGGAAGCCCATTCCACAAGTTGACAACTCGATTGAAGAAGAAATTCTTAGATTCGTGTGAGTTAAAAGATTTACCAATAATTTTGCAACCGTTTCCCCGCGTGTAATTAGATTGGTCGATAGTGAAGTACTTACTACAGTTCATATTGTCGTTGCCTTTGATGATTTTGAACACTTGAATTAAGTCACCTCTTAATCTGCGCTGGGTTAAAGGAAATAGATTTAATTCTCGAAGACGCTCGCTCTTCGTATGGTTTGTTCTTTAGGCTAGGTATCATTTTGGTAACTACGTTGAACTCGTTCTAGCTTGTTTATATCTTTTTGGTAATAAGGGCACCAGGATTGAACGCAGTATTCCAGAAGAGGGCGGACTAAGGAATTGTAAAGGGTTAGGATAACTTCTTTGGATTTATGCTCAAATGACCTGCCTATAAAGCCAATTATTTTGTTTGCCTTCTTAACAACTTCTGAACATTGTTGACTCGGTTTTAGGTTACTCGATATTGTTACTCCCAGATCGGTTTCTCTGTTTACATTCTTAAGCTGAGTGCCATTCATCGAATAGTTTGCTTTCTCATTTAGGTATCCGATATGTAGTACTTTACATTTATCCGCATTGAAAATCATTTGCCAAATTTGGGCCCAACATGACAATTTATCTAGATTGTGTTGCATATCGTCAACTTGTTCTTTTGAGAGTACGCTATTTGCAATTTTTGTATCGTCAGCAAATTTTGAGATTGTACAGGTGAGACCCTCATCTATGTCGTTGATGTAAATTAGAAAGAGAATTGGTCCTAGTACCGATCCCTGGGGTACCCCGCTACTTACATTGGTCCATTTAGATGCCTTACCGTTTATGACAACTCTTTGCTTTCTGTCGCTGAGCCAATTTTCTATCCATTTCAACACACCGTCTTGTATTCCATGCGCTTTTAGTTTTAGCAGTAAACGTTTGTGGGGAACTTTGTCAAAGGCCTTTTGAAAATCAAGAAAGAGAGAGAGAGAGAGAGAGAGAGAGAGAGAGAGGAGGAGGAGAGAGGGAGAGGAGACGAGAGAGAGAGAGGGAGTAGAGGAGAGAGAGAGAGAGAGAGAGAGAGAGAGAGAGAGAGAGAGAGAGAGAGAGAGAGAGAGAGAGAGAGAGAGAGAGAGAGAGCAGCCATCCCCTTTAACAAGAAGTTAGTTCACTGCTTGAACCATAATATGTAAATCATAACCATAAAATTAACAGAACGGTCTGTATATTTTAACAGTCGGCCATTATTTTAACTAATAGTCTGTATATTTTAACAGTCGGCCATTATTTTAACTAATACGGTTTTCCTGTCTGCACCGAGTTTACGAAAATAGGACAATGGGATGGTGAATATACCGTATATGGTTAATTAAGGGGAGAATTCTACTGGAGGGATTTTTTTCTGGACCCCTTTCTCCCTCATGTTTAGCCGCATTGCTTTTGAGATTTTATGAATTTCGCCGCATTAATTAGGTGATATTAAGAACTGTCACCCCATTTCTGTCAATTTTAAGACCTTTCGTGCCATTTAGGTGTCGATTTTTTCCTGGCGAACGAAAGCGAGCCTGCAATTTTAAGAGGAATCGGCCTTCGGCCGGGACATTTTTCTACCGAAAAATGTACACATTTATCTTGAAAGGGGCTCAAGGGGGTGTAATCTTAAGCTTGAAGGATATCTAGGGACCAAACTAAAAACCTCCCCTTAACAAAACGAGATTTGACTAATTTACAACATTATAGTGGTAGATTGGCAACCCTAATAATAGTAATACATTATAGTGGTAGATTGGCAACCCTAATAATAGTAATACAATGTCAATGTTCATGTTCTGTTCCAAACAGCACATCTAAATCAACATAGGCCTAGTGCTGCTTCATGTATCGTTCCGTTCAACTCTTAAGGGGGTCACCGTTTTTTTTTATCTTTCTCTCCTTTTCTCTCTTTCCCTGGCTTGTATCCATTCGGCCACATTTAGCCAACTGTTTTAAGACGTTTATCCCCATCCAGGTGTCGATTTCTTCCTGGCGAGCGATAGCGAGCCAGCATTGTATGGAGAAATCCGGCTTCGCCGGACATATTTTTCAATCGAAAAATGTACAAATTTACCTTGCTGTCAAAACAAAAATATACATATGCTGGCTCGCTACCGCTCGCCAGGAAAATATTGACACCGGGCTGTGGGTAAACGTCTTAAAACAGTAGGCTGAATGGGGCCGAATTTACAGTATACAAGCCAAAGAGAGAGAGAGAGAGAGAGAGAGAGAGAGAGAGAGAGAGAGAGAGAGAGAGAGAGAGAGAGAGAGAGAGAGAGAGAGAGAGAGAGAGAGAGAGAGAGAGAGAGAGAGAGAGAGAGAGAAAGAGAAAAAAAAAGCGAGGTGGGCTCCCTTAAAGATAGAACAAAATACAAGCATTTGAAATATCGGTGAATAGTATTTGAAAATATATATGCTTTTTTACAACTATGACAATCACTTATTTGTTTTATCAAAGTGTTCATCACCATATGTTTACTTATATTTGAACCTTTACATACCTAGATTCTTGATATTGGTGATTCATTGTATATGTTAAGGTCTAGAAATTAATTGCATATGTTAGGGTCTAGAAATGATATAATCTTTAATGTATTATGTGGTCACTTGAACGCATCTTAGAGTAACTTGTTTTCTTATGGCGGTATAAGTAAACATATGCTGATAAATACTTTGATAAAACAAAAACGTGGTTGTCATAGTTGTAAAAAAAAAAAAAAAAAAAAATCTCAAATACTATTCACCAAAATTTCAAATGCATGTATTTTGTTTTATCTTTAAAGAGTTGAGCGAAACTATACATCAAGCAGCACTATATTGTTTTATTAATGGGGCGAAAGGTGTTAAAATCGCCAAACTAATGGGCCGAACGTCTTATAATCTCAAAACTAGTGGGGCTAAACATTAGGGAGAAGGGGGTCCAGAAAAACGACCTTCCTCCCCTTAATGCCTCAAGCTTACTATTAACCCCTGCAGCACCATGACACCTTTGTTTACCTTTGATTCTGGCAATGATTAGATGATTTTATGCAGCTTCGGAAGGACCACCATTGTTATTCAGAGGGTTTGTTGAGATCGTATTTACCCCTATGAGTCCTAGAGGGAGATTATGAGCAAATACAAATCGTTTAAGAGGGGATGGGCCGGTTTTCTGGACCACTTTCTCCCTCATGCTTAGCCCCATTAGTTTTCATATGTTAAGATGTTTGCCCCATTAGTTAGTCGATTTTAAGATCTTTCGCCCCATTTCTTCGTCAATATTTAGACCATTCGTGCTATTTAGGTGTCAATTATTTTCCCTGGCGAACGATAGTGAGCCTGTAATGTTGGAAGAACCGGCCTTCGGTCGGGACAATTTTCTACCGAAAAATGTACAAATTATTCTAGAAGGGGGATGTAATGGATGTTTTATTTTAAATTTGATGAAGGTCTAGGTGAGGAAACTAGAAAAATAATGAATACATGCAAACATCGCCCAAAAAGTGAATCATCTCCCCTTTATGGTAACCAGAATACGATGACAATTACGTCATCGTGCTGAAGGGGTTAACAATAAAATACTAAACAGAACAAAGAGTCATATGTTTCTTGGAGTAATAATAGATGATCCATTAAACTTTCAATATCACATAATCTTGCCCTTAAAATGTCTAGACTCGTTGGCATGTTTTATTATGTGTGTGTGACCTTATGCCAACTGAGGTACAGTCGCGCTAATAAGTGATGTCTCGGCACCAAGTATGTTTTGATCAATAATCGGTATCGGCAATATCTAAGCTTCATTTCTTCATATTGAGTGAAATATGCAAGCATGTTCCTACACTTACCTGCACCCTATTCAACATCTGACAGACATTAATACAGCACAGGGAAAGCCAAACGTAATGATAGCTGGGACATGAGCGCGACCGTACTCTCAAGTCATTATTATGCTCACGTATACTCCCTCCTAAACAACTGTAATATAATATGGAGCACAACTGACCCTACGTACCTCATTACTTTACAACTACAACTTTAGAATAGTATCAGAATAATCATGTAAATGTAATTACAAACTTTCTCCATATATGATTTCCCTTCTCCTTGATATAAAAATAGGAAACGATTAAGTATCCTTTATCACGCCGTGAAGTAGTAGATTAAAGCATGGACACTCGCTCTGACAGTCAGTGATATATATATATATATATACTGTATGTATATACAGTATATATATATATATATATATATATATATATCAAATACCTGTGAACTACATTCTAATAAGGGAGGCATATAGTTAATACCGTGGAAGTAGGTCATAGAGTAAGGCATAATGGTGGGGTGTGTGTACTTTATAATATTACGTGTGTGTGTGTGAGGTTATGGCACACAGATAACTGGGTCACAGTAAGCTAAGGTGCCAACACTTGGATCATGAGGGGATCAGAGTTTGGTCCTCACTCTATTATAGCCTATTATATCAGCTGTTATTCATAATTATAGCAAATCCGGTTATTATTATGTGATGATAATGGTTAATACAGTATATGTTTGCAAGCACAATACAAATAATTATTATAATTATTTAATTACAATTATTGTTATTACTTGTATATTAGTATTAGGATTATTATCATTATCAATATTATTATTGATTTTATTTTTGTTGAATTCCTAAACTCCACTATTTCGTCTATCATCGACATGATATATTCGATTTAGAGTTATTTATTGTACCGTACTTGATTGCAGAATATATAATGACAAATGTTATCCTCACACAACATTGATATGCTAAATAAGAACATGTGGTTTTGAATATCAAAATCACAAGAAATATACGAATGCAAATATGTATTCTCACATATCATATAACACTTACATTAATGTGTAATCACCTGCAGTGAAAGGCGGTACACATATTAATACACTTTTTTGACATGCTACTGAAATATTTTGAAACAAACATACCAAAACAAAAAAAATAGGGCTTGTGTCTAAAGGTGATGCTTTAAAATATGTCATTGTTATATCAATATATAATTAAATACGATTGGCATCACCTATAAAAGCAGACGATTGTACCTTTTTCTTGGAACGGCATCTTGGGCAGCATATGTGAACTTACATATGTGAATCTCGAATAACGTGTTGCTTGATTGAAGTTTATAGCTAAATATTATCTATAGTCATCATCATCAATTATGTACGATTAAGTACGACAGGTTGGGTAAGAGGTATACTCACCAGGATTCGAACCCACTCACTCCAGGTATATTTGGGAGAGTCGGGCACCGTAACCACTCGGCCATGAGCGGATATAAGGAAAGCAACGATTAAAAATCGTATGTCACTTAACCGAGATGGCGGGGGGGGGGGGGGGGGAAGCGTAAAAATAGTCATGGTCGAAGTCTAATAAACTCACCACGTGTTCGAAGGCATAGTCCTCCACGAGACTAAAAACCTGGTTCCTCAAATAAGAACTAAGGTTGCTTTCCTTATATCCGCTCATGGCCGAGTGGTTACGGTGCCCGACTCTCCCAAATATACCTGGAGTGAGTGGGTTCGAATCCTGGTGAGGATACCTCTTACCCATTATCTATAGTATATTCGCTGTAAGTAGGCGAGGAATCATGACTTCTAACCTCTGTAACTCAAAAACGACTTGAGTAATCGAGCTAATATTTCTACCACTTGGGGATAGTCAGTCAAGGAATAGATGTGGAAATTTACAGCCAATTTGCTCTAGCCCTTTTTCAATTAGCCTACAGAGGATAGAATTCATGATTTTTCGCCCACTTACAGCGAATAGACTATAGGCCAGGATGGAATCAAAAGGTATTTACTGTAGTTAACTGTATCTTTAATGAGGGTGTTTTTTTTGGATTCCCTCTTTTTTCACCCCATTAGTTTCACTATTTAACGAAAGTTTACCTCTTTAGTTTAGCGATTATAGTACTATTTCGACGCTTTCATGAGCCTATCTTTTCCTAAGGAGCTAAATAGAGAGACCCTGCAATTTATGAAAAGTTTCCTTTAGCCAAAACATGTTTCTGTTGAAAAATGTAACAACATCACTTGAATGGGAGTCGGCTTTTTGTTACTTTATTATTGTTTGTATCATTATTAATTATTAATTAAGTTTGGTGAATTGATTTAGTGTATAGCTTCAAAGTGTTATAGGAACCAAACCAAACTACAGTATAATGTAAACATAATCATATCCATAAATTATAATTAACACCCACACCCCCACATCCACCCCCCCCCCCTCCCCCCCCACACACACAAAACCCACTAAAACGTTAGATTAGTGTTAAAATACAGTTTGAGCTGGATACTGAGTTGTGAGTTAGTGGGTGTGAGTGGCTTGTTGACGCCTGTGTTGGGGATTTATTCAATAATGGACTTCAATTGTCAAACCAAATTTGCTACCATATGCATTGGTGAATAACATAAGTCAATATCGCAAATTGAACAGCAATTGACGATTTAAGGTCCTTCAAAGGCATAATTTTGTTAAATCAGTAATTGGCGGCATTGATAGGGAAACACGACGTGGTTTCTACAATTTCCAATTACTATTGTAAATGATTGACAAAAGTTAAATTATGATATTGTTTCCCCATGTATATATATCAAACATATAATATTATATACGGATTGTCAGGAATATTGAAATTGATGTATCGGTTTATGATTAAACATTCACTGGAATACGGTGCATTGTGTAATACGCAGACAACTAATTTCCACAAAGGTTTTATCCACCTAAAGCCTTTTCAATATTTTGCATCGAGTATTTTTGCAAAGAGAACAAAATCCCTTATACCGATCTTTGGGGAAGAACATTAACCCTATCTATTATGCGGTGGATTTCTTTTTTATCTCCCCTGCTTTACCCAATTAGTGAAATAATTCTAAGACGCTATCGCTCGCCACGAAATCAAAGACATCTGAATGAGACGAAACGGCTTTTAATCACCAAACGTATGAGGCAAAACGTCTTAAATTCGCCAAAGTAAAGGAGCGTCAAAGGGGGAATGAGGGGGTGCCAACTAAGCCATCCGCGGCATAAATAGAGTTAAACTTCTTGAAGCTTCCTTGCTCACTTTGATCCTTGGAAGTAACATTTTGAAACATTTTGGTGACTCAGACACTCACACACACACACACACTACACAGACGCAGACACATGAACACACACACACTGGCACATGCACCAACACACACACCATACACAGACACATGAACACACATACACACACACTGGCACATGAACACACACACTGGCACATGAACAGACACACACACACACCATACACAGGCACATAAACACACACACTAACACATGAACACACACACACCATACGCAGGCACATAAACAGGCACACACATACATATAGAAAGATCAAGTCTTAGAACATTTAATATGGTTCGTTTAAGATGTATATACCAGTGTATTTACGTGTACGATAATTTAGTCAGCAAAGGCATATTGTACATACATGTGTAATATGTAAAGGGCTGTGCTCCATACTTTTTTGTAAAAGTCTGAACAAATAAACTTAATTCAATTCAAATTATAATTTTTTTAAATCAATACATATATGCACTCACACAGGCACATGAATACACACATGCATACAGACTCACATTCACACACAGTCACACACACACTCACATACACATACACACTCACGCACCATAAACACGCAATCGCACGCACATACAAACATTCACACACACATTAATTTCATAACTAGGCTATATTTAATTTAATCCAATAAAGCTGCTACTAATGTCTGGGATACAATAAAGTAGTACTGTTTCTTTCGGGTTTGATACAGACTCTAATATGTGTACAGCTAGTAATATTCACGACCGTAGTTAACATTCACAATTTAGTGGAAATTTTCAAAGAAATTTAATTAAAACTTTGTCTCTCACGCACACACATATTCTCTCTCTCTCTCTCTCTCTCTCTCTCTCTCTCTCTCTCTCTCTCTCTCTCTCTCTCTCTCTCTCTCTCTCTCTCTCTCTCTCTCTCTCTCTCTCTCTCTCTCTCTCTCTCTCTCTCTCTCTCTCTCTACTAGACGGTCAGGATGGTAATGCCATTTGGTACTCATTCAAGGAGCAGTTTACATAACAGCAAGCTAAATTCACTCCATTTAAATACACCAAATTAGGCTCACCTCAACACAAATGGTTCACAAGGGATATAGCTGTGTTAATTAGAAAGTGAAAGTCTTCCTACAGAAGAGCTAAAAGAAGTCAGTCCCAAATGAACCTATAGACTCCCTCAAAATTGTTAGCAGGAGAGTGAAACCTCTAATACAGGGAGAAAAACGAAATTAAGAACTCAGGATTGCAGTTCTTTCCGAACAGTTCCAAAAAGTTCTTCGGGTACGTAAATAGTATGAAACCATTTAAGTGTAGTATGGACCCCTAAAGGATGCAGCAGGCCATCTACAAGTCTCGGACATTGAAATGGCTGAATCTTTAAATTAATATTTTGCTTAAGTATTTACATGAGGATATATCAGGGACAATCCAAGTCAAGGATTAATTGAAGAGGGTAACTTTCTAAATATATGTATATTAAACCCGGAAGAGGTGGTAATGTGAATAGATAAGCTAGATACACGTTCCAGGTGCCCTCCTTCACAGAGGCATACAAGAAGTGTGCGATCCAGTGGCACACCACACAGTGGAAATGATAAATATATCGTTAAAATCTGTGGAGGTACTCATAGATTGGAAGCTGGCCAATGAAGATCGGCCAATTAGCATGACATATATCATAGTAAAAATGTTAGAAGGGATAATTGTATATAATACAGTTGACTACCTGGAATTCCACAACTTAATTACGGATTCCCAACGTGGCTTTGGGCGACACCGATCATGTCTTACCAACTTGCTGGAATTTTTCGTGAACTGTTGAGTAAGCATGACAAAAGTAGAGCCATAGACATCACATACTTGGATTTTCAATAATATTTTGACAGTGCCTCATTGTAGGCTAATGTCAAACGTGAGTGCACTAGGCATCAATACAGAGGTAACACCTTAGATATCAAGTTGGCTAAAAGGTAGACAGCAACGAATGTTCATCAATTATATTTCTTATGAGTGGATTCTAGTAACTTTTCGAGTTCCACAGGGATCTGTACTTGGCCCACTGTTGTGTACCATATACTGTATGTAATGACATTTATATTGGTCTGTTAAGTGTGGTCTGTAAGCTTGCAGAAAATATTAAACTTGGAGTGAATGTGAAAAATCTAAAGAGATTGAAAAACTCAGCTAGGATCTTAACAGGCTGGTTGAATGGTGTGATACATGGCAAATTATCCCAAACTTGGAGAAGTGCAAATAGATGCATATCAGCCAAACAAATCCCTAATCATTATTCATAATTAGGAAAGACTGGAAGTGACTGACTTGGATAAAGATTAGGGTGTTCTGATTAGTAGTGACTGACTTGGATAAAGATTAGGGTGTTCTGATTAGTAGTGGCCTTAAGTTTTCCAAGCAATGCAATGATGTAAAGAAGAATGCCCAGAATGTACAGTATTAGGCTAGACAGTTCGAACAAAGAAGTACCGGTAAGAAGAATGTCCTTACAATACTTTGATACGGCCTCTTTTTGTTCCTCTCCCTTTTTTCTATGTCTCAACCTCGGGACTGTAGGCTGTCCAGTAGCCTGTAACTCTTGTGAGGCCCCGAGATTATCGATTGAAGTTTCGAAATGTTGGGTGCTTCATATGTCGCTTTAGATGGTCACAGTGGAGCTTCAAGGTGTTGGTTGCTTCCTTTCTGCCACACTAGATGACGACACCTTATTTATACACGTCACTTGATTGGAGAGAGCAGCTATACGGTCGTTCACAGCATCTTCGAATATGGTCGGGGTCATCTTCTATGCTATGAATTAGTAACGATATAGGGGGTCTTTTCTTGACGTTTCAGTGTAGCCAGGATAATTGTAGAACTGCAGGAACGACCAGATCACCTCCGAAAACCCCCTAACGTTTGGAGTGAACTCGATCCGAGGTCCATTAAGTCTGCAGTCCACCACGCTATCCACTGCTATGCTTTTCAATTGTGGTCTCCAGAACACAGACAATATTAGAACAACTACAAAGAGACTAAGCTAGGGCTACAAAATCGAGTCCATCAATAAGAAGACTGGGCTATAGCGGTTGAGGGCTCTTGGTCTCTTTTCGTTGGAAATGCGTCGACAACGAGGTCAACTCATTGAAGTCTGTAAAATAATTAAAGAGGTTGACAACGTGTACTAACACAAAATATTTACCCTCAATAGGAATACAGTACAATACACAACCAATGCTGGAAGTTAGAAATTAATATATATTTGTTTTCTATGTGAGCGAGGGAGACAAAAGGCAGAACTGCCTGTAGCAAGTGTCTCCCCCATAATTGAAAGAGTGACAGGGCCAAAATCAAGGGACGTTCGAGCCAAAATGCCTGGACACACGGAGTTTGAAGCATTTTGGATTTTTTTTCTTTCAAATATGAGATCTGTTCTATCTGGAACACACTTCCCTCAGAAATGTAAATTAATTTCATTAGAACGATTCAAGAAGAGAGTAGACACTCTTTTGCACACTCTAAAATTAGTGTAGTGTTCTACACTATATACTGTATTTCTTTCCACTTCGAGTATCTCCCGGGGATGGACCCCAAGATTTTTAAGATACTAACAATTCCTTGTAGATCTCAGCTTTCCCTCCCTCCCTCCCCGACACTTAGCGACCCCGCGTTATTCGGCCTCTTTACACTGGTTACAAGCTCTGCTGATTAAGATCCTCGTTTAAGCCAATTTGTTTAGCGGTAACTGCTACGACTAAGGTTTTGCTGCTCTTCCCCGCTGCTGCCTCCGGCTTTCTCTCTCTCTCTCTCTCTCTCTCTCTCTCTCTCTCTCTCTCTCTCTCTCAGATATATATATATATATATATATATATATATATATATATATATAGAGAGAGAGAGAGAGAGAGAGAGAGAGAGAGAGAGAGAGAGAGAGAGAGAGAGAGAGAGAGAGAGAGAGAGAGAGAGAGAGAGAGAGAGAGAGATATACACATTGGACTTAAAGCACATGCAGCCATATTCCTAAGCTTCCCCCACAGTGACTCTGCTTGCCTTAATGGACGAAGCATGTACAATAAATGGTTAGCTTTAGGGTACTGGGTCATATCAATGTCTTCTTCACATATCAACGGTAGAGATCCTGTAGTAAGAAAGAATGCTTATATGGTTTCCCTTTGGATGCCATATGGTGTCTCAGTTTATAAAGAACGAGTCTTTATTTTATTTTGAATCACGAAAGTGTATGTTCAAAGACCAAACTATTCATCTGTACCACTGTTCCCAAATGTGTATTATGGGTATGCATAATGTGGATTTTGGAGTGCAAAGAGAAGATAATATCATTGTTGGCACCAAGATGGCGGAAGTCGGCCAATATCTGTTAGTATAGGCTCTCTAATCAAGACTGCGTTCCCTATACCTTATTCGTAATGGGTTTCGCAAGTTAGTCGCAACATGCTACCTACGTTCACCTTTATGAATAGGACTCCGGATCTTAGTGTAAATACCACAATTCTGATTAATCAAATACATAACATTTAAACTTACCTATAATTTGTACAACCTGAAAATTACTAATCTATTAATTATAATAGTAATTTTCAGGTTGTACAAAATATAGGTAAGCTTAAATGTTATAATCATAATCTTAATTAAATCATTCCACTCCCAACACCAAACACCCTCAAATGACATTAATGAAACCATGAGATCCTCCCGGGATTCGAACTTGGGATACCACATACACAACTTAAACACTCTAACCATTACACCATCAAGACAGTAAAAGGTTCAGTACATGGCCACGATTAGTATCCATTCATCGAATACTGGATGTAAATCTAATCATGTACTGGACCCAACTGGCCTATAGTGTAATGCTTATGTGAGCGGATATAACATAATATGGGGTGCAAATCTCAAAGGACTGACCTCACCACTAACTTGTCCTGAACCTCTAGCAATAATCTGAATTAATTAATTTCACTCCCAACACCAAACACCCTCAAATGTTGATATAAATCAGAACGAACTTCCAAAGGTGTATATTTTAGCTGCTATTGTATATTGGAAACCAAGGTAAATAAGGTTGTATATTAGTTGTACGATATGTCAAGGTATACAAATAGTCAGCGTCCTTCAGAGCTTTTGCAGTGTATAACTCCTCCCTTACGGAGAGTGGGGGCACCCGCCTTTCAACACCCTCCCACCCCTATTCTGTCCAACTCTGTAACCCAAGACTGAACCTATTTTCCCAGTCTTTCTTCTACTCAATAAGTATGCTTTGGAACTATCTAACTCAATCTGTTTTTCCCTCATCCTATGACTTAAACTGCTTCAAGCTCCGTGTGTCGATATTTTTTTTTTACTCTAACGTACCTTTAACTTGGCGCTGTCACGCTTTCAACTTTGGGAGAGATACTTGTTACAGACAGCCTTGCCTTTCGTCTCCTTCATGCACATAGGAAAAAATAAAACATGGTAAGGAATTTGAATGACCTTAAGGGGGGTGACCTGTTTTGGTTCTGTCCTTTTCTATCTTTCTCTGGCTTGTATCCATTTGGCCCCATTCAGCCTACTGTTTTAAGACGTTTATCCCCATCCAGGTGTCAATTTTTTACTGGTGAGCGGTAGCGAGCCAGCATATTTTTTATTTTTGTTTGACAGCAGGCTAAATTTGTACATTTTTCGATAGAAAAATTTCTCCGGCGAAGCCGGATTGCTTCATATAATGCTGGCTCGCTGTCGCTCGCCAGGAAGAAATCGACACCTACTATGGGTTTCAGAGGCCGTGTTACATGGTTTTTCGGGAATAACTTATTAACACAAATTTGGATTAGTATGATATTTTGACACAGCTTTATTCACACCCTGCCCTAATTTTCGCCAATATCGTGCATTACCAAAAGTGTAGAATTAAGGTACTTGTCCCTGTGTCATGAGGTTAAAGTCGCACCTGGTCACACCTGGATGATGAGGAAACGAACAAGGTTAGTCACCCCCCCATCTCTCTTTCTTTCCCTCTCGCTCTCTCTCTCTCTCTCTCTCTCACTTTCTCACACATGGAAACTACGGCCACTGGCGCATGCATTATACATATAAAAATTAGGCATGCAAAATGTGTTAATTTTATATTTATATTGTATAGTGACATAACGTGAATGTAAGGACAAGAGTATGGTAGGGTGTTGGGTATATAACGACCGTGTTTCATCGATGAGCAATGGTTCGGTTGTTTCCGGGTGTTGTGTGTTTTCGTCGGGTGCCACGGGCTTACGGCAGCAGTCGTATACAGTCACCCATACGTGACATTGGCTCCAGCAAGGCAAATTATGGCAACCATGTTGCGTCATTGTCCGCGTGGGTGTAAACACGCATTTGTCATGCGTCTTTACTACATATACAGCAGGGAGAAAGCCGCCAATCGGCTTGTCCAATCATTTGTCCACCCTTCATGTCTCCGCTTCCTTTCGTTGTATAAAATGACCTATTAATAAAACCTGGCCACACTCACCCCTCCACATTCCTATACACTTTGTATAAATGTCCCATTGTCCCACCTTTCTCCTTCGTGTTTTTTTTTGTATTGTTTGTTTTATTGTCGGCAGCATCTTCCTCAACGTACCATCACTCATAACAATTCATGGACCTCACATTTTTTCTAATTATGGAAGTATATCTCTACAAACGGATTTACGAATATGATTTTCTATACATCAATTACGAACCTTCATATACCATTGATTGTAAAGCAAGTCCCAGCCAATAATCAACCCAGATAGTAATTGCATAACTAAAATCGTACCGGTCCACGATTTTGTATAAGTGACTGTACTTACTTACCCTACACTACCCTTCCTCCCCAAACATTTTCCCATCCTCACGCCTTTCCAACCCCTACCCAACCCGTAATTAATGACCAAGCGTCAACTGCCCCATCCCACCTGACATCCAACACAACCTAACGATACGATGACCATATTACACCTTACAGTAGATGCAATATCATGCCAACACAAAACCACACAACACCTGGAAACCACCAAACCACTGCTCTTCCATCACACACGCTCGTTTTATACCCACCACCCTACTGTTGCCCTTGCAGTCAGTTTATGTCACTATCATATATTAATATAAAATTAACACATTTTGCATGCCTCACTTTTATATGTATAATGAATGCGCCAGTGGCCGTAGTTTCCATGTGTGAGAGAGAGAGAGAGAGAGAGGAGAGAGAGAGAGAGAGAGAGGAGAGAGAGAGAGAGAGAGAGACAGAGAGAGAGAGAGAGAGAGAGAGAGAGAGAAAGAGAACGAGAGAGAGCGAGAAGGAAAGAAGAGAGATGGGGGGGTGACTAACCTTGTTCGTTTCCTCATCATCCAGGTGTGACCAGGTGCGACTTTAACCTCATGACACAGGGACAAGTACCTTAATTCTACACTTTTGGTAATGCACGATATTGGCGAAAATTAGGGCAGGGTGTGAATAAAGCTGTGTCAAAATATCATACTAATCCAAATTTGTGTTAATAAGTTATTCCCGAAAAACCATGTAACACGGCCTCTGAAACCCATAGTAGATGGGGATAAACGTCTTAAAATAGTTGGCTGAATGGGGCCGAATGGATACAAGCCAGAGAAAGAGAGAAAAGGACAGAAATAACAAATAGCAGGTCACCCACCTTATTTTGTCTCAAGAGCTACGTCATTTGTTTTATGTTCTACTATAGTATGTTTCTCTTAACCCTTTCAACTCGGTGAATATAATGTCACATTATTATTTTTTTCGTCAGGCGATTTTTAACTTAACATATTTATAGACACGTACATTACTTAAATAAACCGATTTTTAAAAATTTGTTAACATCAGCTATCCAAAAAATGCTTTTCAGATTCAGATGGACCTCTCGCAGTGCAATGGTTAATTAGTCGTTATGCACACGCCAGCAGTTTTCTAATGATTGTTTACTAAAGGTCCGTCGATAAAGAGGTCTGGCGCCAAGACAGGACAGAGGACTATGCTAAGGAGGGGGAAATGAGGGGGGGGGGGGCTAGGAAATGGCGTACTGTGGAGAAAGAGATCAATTAAGGAGGGATGGTTCCCTTTTTGGTCGATTTGTTTCATTTATTGATTATTTTTCTAGTTTCCTCCCCAGACTTCCATTAAACTTAAAAAAAAAAAAAAAAAGGATCTCCCTTCATGATATATTTTGTAAATTTTTCGGTCGAAAAATGTCCAGGCCGAAGACCGGTTCCTCCTAAATTACAGGCTCGCTATCGCTCGCTAGGAAAAATTCAACACCTAAATGATACGAAAAGTCTTAATATTGACAAAGAAAAGGACCGAAAGGTAGTAAAATCGCCAAACTAATGGGCTGGGCGTGTTAAAATTTGAAAACTAAATGGGAATAAGCACGAGGGAGAAGTGTGTCCATAAAAACCGACCACCTCCCCTTAAGAGAGA
>CM064516.1:21844256-21892479 GCA_032716605.1 Paralithodes platypus | reverse complement strand
AGCTGTTTGACGCGAAAGCTCAATCCCTTGCGAGGATGGGCTCGTCTGGAACCTTTGGCAGTTCGACATCCAGGGCTCTCTTGAAGCTGTATAACGAGACGTTCCTCATGTCTCGTACTCGCCGTGGCGTTTGTTGAAGAGCTGTGGGCCTCTGTGTGATAACCAGCCCTCTCGCAGAGAGGACCATACGCACCCCTGTTATTCATCCGGGGGATTTCGCATTCCCAGCCTATCCTATCACTGAATTTCATGACTATCGGAGTATGGAGGTTTGGTACTAAACCCTTTGCGATTTTAACGTGTATAGTATTAGGTAACGTTCTCTTCTACGTTCCAGTGGAGATACAGGCTTCAGTGCCTCTTAAACGCCTCCCAATAGTGTAGCGGTTTATCGAACTTATATGCGAAGTGATATTTCTTTGTACACTCTCTACGTCATTTATTTCAACCTGCTTTGTATGGGGATGTTAATACGCTACCAAATTACAAGCCGCGGTTAGCACTAGAGATTTGAAGAGCGTTATCATAGGTAATTCACGGCGTGTTTTAAAAGTTAGCAGAATCCAACCCGTTAGACGTTTCGCAGCCGCCACTTTTACCGGGTTATGTACGGTGAAACAATATGTTCAGACATTAATACCCCAAGGTCTTTCACACTGTCTTTCCGTTCTATTATGTGGTTAGATTCTGTTAAGTAATTTGTAATTTCTTTAACACCATTATTATCTCCGTACCGTATTAATTGGAATTTTTCCTCATTGAATTGCATGTTGTTTTCCGTGGTCCACTGGAACACACAAAAAAATACATCATGTCTTCCTGCAGTCGGCCCGTGTCCTTCTTGTGTGTTTACTATCTTGCTTAATTTTGTGTCATCAGCAAAAGACGACACCTTAAACTGTGTCTGGTGTTGGTATCTATGTAGAAAATTAGTATGAGGAACAGAGGGGGCGCAAGCACTGTTACTTGGGGCACTGAGCTTTTGACATCCGAAGGCGCAGATGTGACTTGGTTTACTGATACTGATTGTTTTCGGTTGACGAGGAAATTGTATATCCACCGTCCGATTTTCCCAGTTATGCCTTTTGCTTTCAGTTTGGGGGATCTTATACCATGGTAACATTTATCAACAAAATTTTTTTTTTTTTTTGGCCTTAGGAAAATCGGTGTAAATGACATCCACGTTTTTCTTTTCTTCTAGCGCTGTAAGAATTTTGTCATTAGTGTTCCAAAAGTTGTGAGAGACATGATCTTCCCGCTCTGAACCCATGGTGACCGGTGTTGTGTAGTTCCTTTGTCTCCATGAATGTTGAAATTTTGCTTCGCAGGACTCGCTCGAAAACTTTAATGATGCTGAGAGGTTAGAGCGACCGGGCGGTAGTGTTATTGGTAGTGCTTGACTCCCTCCTTTATGCAGTGGGGCAATTATTGCGTTTTTCAAGCTATCTGGCTATGTCACCAGGGTCTAGACTCCTTCGCCACATTATAGCCAGGGGTTTTGAGAGGTTTTCCTGACATTTCTTCATTTAGGATCGAATTCCCTGAGTCAGGGCCTGGTGCAGAGTGGGATGGCATGGTGAGAAATGGCCTCTTCTATGTCTTTTGGACCGAAATCAATATCCAGCATCTGAGGGGTTTCCGTGGGGGGAGGTTCCAATGAACCCCCCGAAAAATATTTGGTCTCTGATGACTTTTGAAACCTCCCCCACGGAAACCCCTTTCAGACTGCCTGCGATATTGATTTCGGTCCAAAAGGACATAGAAGAGAGGCCATTTTGTCCCCTGTGAACAAGCCATCCCAATCGGCACATGGCCGATGACTCATGTTGTTTTAGCCTTGAGGGTATGAAAAGAAGAATTCGAAACTTGACCCTTAATAAGAAATGTAAGGACAACCTCTCAAAACCCCGGCTATAATGTGGAGAAGGAGTTAGACACTGGTGACATACAAGGATAGCTTGAAAAACGCAAATAATTGACCCACTGCTTAAAGGAGGGAGTAAAGCACTACCAAAAAACTACCGCCCGGTTAGCTATAACCTCTCACATCATTAAAGTTTTCGAACCGGTCCTGCGGAAGCAAAATTTCAACATTCCTGGAGACAAATGAACTAAACAACACCGGGTCAAAATGGGTTCAGAGCGGGAGAAGATTTTCATTGTATCTCAAAAACTTGGAAACACTATGACAAAATTCTTAAAGCGCTAGAAGAAAAGAAAAACACGTGGAGGTCATTTACACCGATTTTGCCTAAGGCATTTGATAAATGTGACCATGGTATAATATACCACAAACTGAAAGCAAAAGGCATAACTGGGAAAATCGGCCGGTGGATATAAAATTTCCTGGTAAAACGAAAAAAAACAGTAGCAGTAAAACAAAGTCAAATCTGAGCCTTCGGATGTCAAAAGCTCAGTGCCCCAAGGAACGTTGCTAGCGCCCCTTCTGTTCCTCATACTAATTTGCGACATAGATACAAAACACCAGACACAGTACGGTGTCGTCTTTTGCTGGATGACCACAAAATTAAGCCAAGATAGTAAACACACAAGAAGACAACGGGCCGACTGCAGGAAAGACATGAATGTAGTGTTCCAGTGGCCCTTTTGAAAACAAACATGCAATTCAATGAGGAAAAATTCCAAATTAATACGGTACGGAAATAATAATGGTGTTAAAGAAATTGAACAAATTACTTAAACGGAATCTAACCACATAATTAGAACGGAAAAGACAGTGTGAAAGACCCTTGGGGTATTAATGTCTGAAAAATATGGGTTTTCAAAGTACATAACCAGGTTGAAAAGTGGGCGGCTCTCCTGCGAAACGATCTAACGGGTTGGATTCTGCGTACCTTTTAAAAACACCGCGGTGAATTACCTATGATAACGCTCTTCAAAAATCTCTAGTGCTACCGCGGACTTGACATATGTAGCGTATTAACATCCCATACAAGCAGTGTGATAATAATGACGCGTAGAGATGTGTACAAAGAAAATATCACTTCGCATATAAGTTCGAATAAAACAGCTAATCTATTGGGAGCGTTTAAGAGCATGAATCTGTACTCACTGGAACGTAGAAAAAGAGAACGTTACCTAATTAATATAACACGTGGGAAAAATGCGCCAAGGGTTTCGTACCAAACCTACATACTCCGATAGTCATGAAAATTCAGTGATAGGAGGAGGCTGGGAAGGCGAAATCCCCCGATATGAATAACAAGGCGGGGCTAGGGGCTCTCTGCGAGAGGGGCTTGGTTATCCACACAGAGGCCCAAACATCTCTTCAACAAACTCCCACGGCGGGTAAGAGACCATGAGGGACGTCTCGTTAGACAGCTTTCAAGAGGAGCCCTGGATGTCGAACTGCAAAAGGGTGTCCAGACGAGCCCCATCCTCCGCAAGGGAGTGGTTGCGCTGTCGCTTCAAACAGTTCTACTGCACCCAAATAACTTACCCACAACGAGGGGCGTCGCACTCCTTGGTGCCGCTAGAAGAGTGGCGAACACATCATAAGGTATCATAAGGTAAGGTAATAACAATAATTATCTAAATAATAATAACAAAATCATTATTATAATAATCGGTATATTTTGAACCGGCAGCCAATGAGGATAAAAAAACACACACTAAACCTAAATCTTATCCTAAGGGATCAACAGACTGATCCTGGCTGCTAACGTGAGTACCTACATATCCATGAGGGAGTTGAACGTGGACAGGAAACTTTGTGGGTCCCCCAAGACTGGTCAGTTCATACCTAGCCTTCAAGGCTAGAGAAAGTGTTTGAGGGATCGAACCTCCGACACCAGAGCCAGCACTCCTAGTACAGCGATTAGGCTAAGCATGCTCGGCTACCGCGCGCGCGCGCGCGTGTGTGTGTGTGTGTGTGTGTGTGTGTTAATTGCTACTTAACACTATCGGGTCCTACGTCTTGTGGGATATTATGATATTTTGCTTAATCACAATTGCAGATTTCGCTTGCTACAGCCTTTTTGAAGCAATGTATTCAAGTTTGTCTTCTAGGGTAACAAAACAGCTTCCTAGACTTCCTTCAAACTAATAATATACCGGTACCCAACTACAGTAGATCCCCTTCAAGCTAATGTTTTACATTTTTCGACATAAAAATGTAAAAATGTCCCGGCTGAAGGCCGAATAAATTAAGTTACAGGTTCCCTTTGCGATACCTGAGAGGGGTAAAGCGTCTTATTATCGCCAAACTAATGGGGTGAAACGTCGTAAGATCTCTAAACTACTGAAGCGAAACAGGGGAGTTCCCAAAAAGACCTCCTTCGGACCTCATAGGATTAACCCCTTGAGTATGATGATGTATATTTAATTATATTATGACTAGAGTTAGCCGAGTTTGTTCGGCTCACGAATTGTGTCTATTAATCAGAGGGGTCACCACTACGCAATAGAACAGTCTCACCTATACCGGTCCTTTCTAAGTTGAACAAAATCGACGGACGAAAATGTATAAATGCGTCATCGTACACGGCATTGAAGGTGTTAAGGGGAGATGGGTCGTTGCTATTGAACCCCTTCTCCCTCATGTTTAGCCCCATTAGTTTTCAGATTTTAAGATGGTTGCCCCATTAGTTTGTCGATTTTAAGACCTTCCGCCCCATTTCCTTGCCAATATTAAGACCTTTTGTGCTATTTAGGTGTCGATTTGTTTCCAGGCGAACGATAGTGAGCCTGTAATTTTGGAAGAACCGGCCTTCGGCCGGAACATTTTTCTACCGAAAAATTTAAAAACTAATCTAGAAAGGGGATCTAATGGATGTTTTTTGTTTAAGTTTGATGGAGGTCTAGGGAGGAAAATAGAAAAATGATATATACATTAAAAAAATATACCAAAAAGTGAAGTAAGGGGAGATTTGTATTGATGTGTTTCCTCCCTAGACCTCTATCAAGCTTTTAAATAATACCCCAGAGATCCCCCGTCGAAATACATTTACGCATATTTCGGTAGACAAATGCCTTGTCCTTCCTCCTAAATTGCAGAGTCGTTATCGCTCGCCACTAAAAAAAAAAAAATAATAATAATACAATAAATAAATAAATAAATAAATAAAATAATATAAAATAAAATATAATAACCGAAAACTAAATAGCCCGAAAGGTCTTCAAATCGCCAAACTAATGGTGCAAAGTCTTAATATTTCAAAACTATTGGAGCTAAACACAGGGAGAAGGGGGTCCCGATTTTTTTTTTTTTATTTAAGACCAAGTTAATCCCCTGAGAAAAAACTAATAGTTAAACTTTCGGCCTTCTCTGGTGCTAACAAAGAACCCTCGATATTTTCCAGTGAAGCTTTCTCTCAACTAATTAAACAGGTATATGGCTTCTAGGGAGTTCATATACTCAAATTCTAAACCACTTAACTGGAAATCAAGATGAAAGAGAAAAGTTGCTTCGATTATAAATGGCGTTAATAATGTTCGCGGTGGCAGCTTCTGGCACCACTATAGGGGGGTAGCATACGAGTGTTTTTTTTTTTCCCGACAATTTTTGCTAGACGATTTCTTAGATGTTCTGGCAACATTTTGGCACTTAACCGCTTTAGTAGCCTACCGGCTGCGTCTTTTATATTTGATTAAAGTTACATTTAGACGATTTTCTGAAGCTTAGGAATGATATATGGTAGCTAAAAGGATTAATTGAGATAGTGTGTAGCTTTGTAATTGGAAAACGTCCTAAAATCGTCTAATAGTTACCAGAATACGATGAAAAGGATGTCATCGGTACTGAATGGGCTAAACATTGGTATCTGAGACTAGACTAAGGGTAGATTTAGTACAGTGGTTGAATTCTTATTGACCCATGCAGCTCAGTGACGTGTATGGTACTGTAGTCTGGCTAACATAAGACAATATTAATAGGCTAAAAAGGTGTTCCATCATTCCCCCCTTTCCCTGCATCGTCTAGTAGGTGAATTTTACAAGGGGAGGAGGATTCCTAGGCCCCCGCCCCCAGAAGGAAAGTATGACAGTAAAAGAAACAGACAGAAACGGCTAGGGTTGGGTAATGGTTTTTTGGCATTTGATATAACTTTCTCATATGTATTTTTCGTATTAGTTTCCTTTTATTTATATATATATATATATATATATATATATATATATATATATATATATATATATATATATATATATATATGCTACAGTATATATATATATATTACACATAATATACCAAGCATGGCAAGAAGGAAAGGTACCATCGGAATGGGGTAAGCAGACTATTTGTCCTACTTTTAAAAACGGAGATCCAGGAAAATGTGAAAATTACAGTGATGTCTCTTGATAAATTACAGTGATGTCTCTTGATAAATTACAGTGATGTCTCTTGATAAATTACAGTGATGTCTCTTGATAAATTACAGTGATGTCTCTTGATAAATTACAGTGATGTCTCTTGATAAATTACAGTGATGTCTCTTGATAAATTACAGTGATGTCTCTTGATAAATCATGCCGCCAAACTTTATGAAAGGATATTAGAAACAAGGTCAAGACTCAAGAGTGACAATAGAACCCAAATTAGGAGAATGGCAGCCTGGATTTCGAAGCAATAGAGGGACAACAGATATGATATTCACAATTCGACAAATACTGGAGAAAGCATGGGAGTTTGATAACAAATTATACATACTTTTCTTAGATCTGCAAAAGGCTTTCGACTCCATACGAAAGAGCAAGTTATGAACATGTCTTGAGGAATACGACATAAAAGGTTCGTTATTAAAAGCAATTATTAGTAGATATATTCCCTGCCTGAGTCAAGTGAATACACCATTTGAAAATGATAAATGGTTTGTGAAATTGTGATAAACAGTGGAGTGGAACAAGGCAGTGTATTTCCGCCCCCCCCCCACCCCCTACTTTTTATTACTTATAATTATATGGACAATGTTATCAAACAATAAACCAACACCAAGACTTATCCATCAAGACGCTCCGCTCGCTTAGGCAGATGATATTTGCCACTGGGAAACAAGCAGAGAAGCTCTACAAGATATAGCTATATTGTGGAATACAAAGTTAAATGATGCTGGATTAAAGATAAAGTACATTAAAACAGAAGTCATGGTCTATGGAAGAGACCAGGAAATAATACACATAAATATACATGACACACTATTACAAGAAATATAATTCAAATACCTTAGGGTTAAAATATCGACTGCAGGTGGTATACATGATGAAATAACGGAACAAATATACACATATAGTACACAGTTCCATATGGTTTGCTCACCCCTCAACAAATATACACATATAGTACACAGTTCCATATGGTTTGCTCACCCCTCAACAAATATACACATATAGTACACAGTTCCATATGGTTTGCTCACCCCTCAACAAAAAATATCTCTCAAAAGAAGGTAAAAGATTAATATATAACACTGTTCTCATCCTAATATTAATAACATGGGCTTTATACACTGCAGATATAAGCATGCACTAGCGGCAGCAGAAATGAAGCCCATAAGAGTTATTCCGGGAAAGACCAGAAGGGATAAAATGCGTAATGAAGAAAATCGAAGAAACCTAGATGTAATACCCTAAACCTCTTCTTTACCATCGACAATCTTTTTATTCTATTCTGGCTACTACTAATCGATTTTATTCAGTTCCGGAAGGATCTCAAGCAATGTTAAGGCTTCGAACTATCTCAGTCAACCCTTTTAACTACCACAAAGCATTCCTAAGCTGCATAAAATTGTCTAAATATAGCTAGAATAAATTACTACAGACGTCGCAAGCCTGTAATTTAGGAGGAACATTTACAAATATATATCTAAGAGGGGTCTTAGGGGTGTTTTTTTTTAAGCTTGATGGAAGTCTGGGGAACACAAAAATAAATAAATAAATAAAAAATAATCATAATAATAATATTTGAGAGACAATATGCCAATACCTTTTATTCTTAGAGGGCCTTCCAAAGCTTGATAAAATCGTCTAATGGTAGCCTAGATCAAGTGAGAAAAGAAAAAATTCCTACTACTGAGAGAGCGAAGAGGTTTAAGTTTACTACTTCATAACCATGAACACCTTCCAGACACACGAGCCACTGTACACCCACGGACAAAAGCACCCTCCCTCCTTCATACCCTCACATTAAGGGGAGATGGCTCGTTTTTCTAGATCCCTTTCTTCCTCATGTTTAGCCCCATTAGTTTTCAGATTATAAGATGTTTGCTCCATTAGTTTGTCGATACTAAGACCTTCCACCGCATTTTCTTGTCAATATTAAGAACTTTCGTGCTATTTAGGTGTCGATTTGTTTTCCTAGCGAACGACAGTGAGCCTGTAATATTGGAAGAAGCGGCCTTCGGCCGGGAAATGTTTCTACCGAAAAATTTACCCATTAATCTAGAAGGGGGATCTAATGGATGTTTGTTTTAAGTTTGATGGAGTTCTAGGGAGGAAACTAGAAACATAATTAATAAATTAAAAAATCGACCAAAAAGTAAACCATCCTCCCTTAATAATCTACAATGTGCCGAGGACAAAATATCGTCCTGAACCACACCCAACAAACCTTGAATAAAAGGCTTGGATTATGTCTGTTAACCCGATTTGGTCCCAGGGAGGTCTTTTTGGGCCTTCCCAGTTTCGATTCATTAGTTTAGAGATCTTAACACGCTTCGCCCCATTAGTTTGGCGAATATTAAGATGCTTCACCCCATTAGTTTGGCGAATATTAAGACGCTTCACCCTGTTCGGGTGTCGAATTATTTCTGAGCGTGTAACTTGAAGATCTCGGCCTTCAGAAGGGCCAAAATAAATAAACAAATGTACAAATTAAGCTTGAAAGGGGTCTGAGTAGGCATTTCTTTAGTATGAACGAATTCTAGGGGAAGAACTAAAATACATTGCTCGAAAATGGCACAAGCAAGCAAGATTCTCAATACTAACAAAACAATATATCATAATAACCCACAAATCGTCGGACCAGAGAGTAATATGGATGTTTATTTTCCACTGGACATCACCCGAGTTGAAATTAAGCCTGAAAAATACGACTTTCTGACCATAACTGTATATTATACAATACACTATACCACTCAGGGGCACTTACCCTAGAAGACGTGGCGTGCTGCAGAACCGTCAAAGTCTGAAATATAAGGAGTCATAATAATAAGGTGGGTATATTAAGGTCCGCAAGTTTAAGTGGCCGGGCTCTTAAGGTCGCTGGTAAGTGACCAAGGCTAAACCAAACGGGAACCTATTAATAGGGGCTACGCAAGTAAAGAATGTTATCTCATTCTCCCTCTCACTATATATATATATATATATATATATATATATATATATATTCTCCTATCCACTTCACTACACTAAACATGCACACCACACTTTATTCCTCCACACCAAAAAAAAAAAAAAAAAAAATGATGAATTCTAGCCCAGCCTCGGAGTCCCCAGGGGGGGGGACCATAAATGCCCCCTCACCCGACCGACCATCCCCTGACGACCCCCCACAATTACCTGGACCTCGGCCTGTTACTCTTTCTATTAATTTCTGCAACATTCGCGGACTTTCCTCTAACTTTCACTCTGTTGAGCACCATCTCTCCTCCTACAAACCTGATCTTCTCTTCCTCACCGAAACTCAGGTGTCTGTAGCAACATCCAGCAACCCCTTCTCTGTATCCTCCTACTTTCTCTATCCTAGTTTCAAAGCCAAAGGCGGATGTTGTGCATATGTGCACAACAAACTCACTTGCTCTCGTGTTCCCGATTTCGACTCCTCTGAATTCTCAACTTTATGGCTCAAACTTTTCTGTCATTCTCTTACTAAATATTTCTGTGCTGTCTATCTTTCCCCTAACTCTACCAACTTTCCCAAATTCTTTGACTATCTAAACTCTACAGTGGAACACATTCTATCCATTTCTCCTTTCTCAGAAATCTCCATCTTAGGAGATTTCAACGTTCACCACCACCAATGGCTCTCCTCTCACACTACTGATCCACCTGGTGAACAAGCCTACGTCTTTTCTATCCTAAATGACCTAGAGCAGTTAGTTCAGCAACCCACCCGTATCCCGGATCGCATCGGAGATCGGCCCAACATTCTTGACCTGTTTCTAACTTCTAACCCTTCTTCTTATACTGTCGATCTTTCTCTCCTTTGGGCTCCTCCGACCATAAACTTATCTCTGTCACCTGTCCTATCTCTCCAGTACAGCCACCCGATCCTCCTAGCCGGCGGCGCTTGTGGCACTTTGGCGCTGCCGACTGGGAGGCTCTTCGGCAGTACTTCTTTGATTTCTCATGGAATGATTTCTGCTTCCATGGCCGAGGACCCTCGGAGAGTGCTGAACGCATTACCGAGGTAATCCTATCGGGCATGGAAGCATACATTCCATTCTCTTTCTCTCAGACTAATGCTAAAAAATCTTGGTTTACTCATGCCTGTTCTACTGCTGTCCGCAATAAGGAGGAAGCATTCAAACAGTACCGACGCCTTAAAACTCAAGACTCTCATTCTTCATATGTTTCTGCCCAGAATCAAGCCAAATCTGTTCTTCGACTTGCCAAACTCTCTTTCATCAATAATAAATGCAATGAACTATCCAACTCTAGCTCTTCCCAAGCTTTCTGGCATCTAGCCAAAAACCTCTCCAACAATTTCTCTTCCTCGTCTTTCCCTCCCATTTCCCACTCTGATGGCACAACCATCACTTCTTCCTCTGACAAAGCTAAACTCTTCGCTCAAACTTTTGCTAGAAACTCCACCTTGGATGATTCCGGTGCTATTCCTCCCTCTCCGCCCTCCTCTCTCTTACTTATGCCTAATATCCTAATCTCTTCTAAAGATGTACTTTCTACCCTCTCTGGGCTTAACACTAATAAGGGTACGGTCCGGACGGTGTTCCTCCTGTTGTTCTCAAAACTGTGCTTCCGTGCTGACTCCCTGCCTAGGCAAACTCTTTCGTCTCTGTCTATCCTCTAACGTCTTCCCTTCATGCTGGAAGTTTGCTCACATTCAACCTGTCCCAAAGAAGGGTGACCGCTTTCAACCCTCCAACTATCGTCCAATTGCTCTTATCTCTTGTCTTTCTAAAGTTTTTGAAACTATTCTTGCTTCCAAATTTCTTAAGCATTTCTCTTCTCATAATCTGCTCTCAGATCGCCAGTATGGCTTCCTTAAGGGTCGCTCTACTGGTGATCTTCTTTCATATCTTACTAAATCTTGGTCATCCTCCTTTCGGGACTTCGGTGAGACTTTTTCTATTGCACTATACATATCGAAAGCCTTCGATAGAGTCTGGCATAAATCTTTAATTTCTAAACTACCCTCTTTCGGTTTCTATCCCTCCATCTGTGCCTTTGTCTCTAATTTCCTTTCCGTCCGTTCCATAGCCGCGGTTGTGGACGGCCATTGTCCACTTCCTCACCCTATAAACTCCGGTGTTCCTCAGGGCTCTGTCCTATCTCCTATTCTCTTTCTAATTTTTATAAATGATCTCCTTAACTGTACCTTAATTCCCATCCATTCATATGCAGACGACTCAACCTTACACTTCTCCATTAGTTTTTCAGAACGCCCCAGCCAGCAATCCCTCAACGACAAACGTAATGAAGCCATAGAACTCTTAAATTCTGATCTAAATACTATTTCCAATTGGGGCAAAGAAAACCTTGTTAACTTTAATGCTTCCAAAACCCAATTTCTCCATCTATCTACCCGTCAGGATCTCCCAGCGGACTATCCCTTATTCTTCAACAATACAAAAATCAACCCTTCATCTTCTCTCAATATTCTTGGTGTCTCTTTTTCTTCTGCTCTCATTTGGAAGGACCATATTACCAGTCTTGCTAAGGCAGCCTCCCAGAAGCTGGATGTGCTCAACCGCCTTAGGGGGTTCTTTTCCCCTGCACAGCTTCTTGCTCTGTACAGGGGCATAGTGCACCCTTGTATTGAGTATTGTTCACATGTGTGGGGAGGTTCCTCTCACACCACTCTCCTAGACAAAGTTGAAAGGAAGGCCTTGCGTATCATTAACTCCCGTCCACTCACCAACTCTCTGCAATCTCTCTCTCTCCGCCGCAATGTTGCATCTCTCTCGCTATTATATCGCTACTATAATAATCAGTGTTCCTCAGAGCTATCCCAGTGCATACCACCTCCTTTACGTAGGGCACGTGGTACCTACCCGTCTTGCAACTCAATCCCACCCCTAGTCTGTGCAACTCTCCAACCCAAGAGTGAAACGTTACTCTCAAACTTTCTTCTACTCAACAGCTGAGCTCTGGAACTCTCTCCCAGAATCAGTCTTTCCCTCTTCCTATGACTTAAATTGCTTCAAACTCCGTGTGTCCAGGCATTTTGGCTCGAACGTCCCTTGATTTTGGCCCTGTCACTCTTTCAACTATGGGGGAGGCACTCGCTATAGGCAGTTATGCCTTTTGCCTCCCTCAATCACATAGAAAACAAAATCTGTTATGACGGGGATATCCTGGATAAAAGTAATAAGTTATTATATACACAATACTAATGGATTAATAACATTATGAATACCGCTATGTGGTTAAATTTCTGCAAATCCCTTAATCCCTTTCTATAATGCTAATATATAGTTCAATTTATACTTATGTGAATATTGTTTATGTTCAGAACAGCTCATCACATTTAAATTAGCCCTCCCCTCTTCTCTGGCTGTCTGTCTGACTGTCTGTCTGTCACTCTCTCACTCTCTCTCTCATACAGATAGATAGACAGACAGATAGGAACAGATAGATATAGATACATATAACGAATACATCCAAAGATCATATGCATAAGCAAGGCTTCATGCAGAAACAGACGAGAATACGAACGAATTGAAAGAAAGAGATATATTGATCTGAACAATAATGATGGAACTGTTTTAAGAAAATAGGCTATGAGGATACAAAAAGAAAAACAGACACTCCTTGAACATCTGAGAGAGAAAAAAAAACACATTATCTTCGGACTAGCGATTAGTTTCAAAATACGGAGCTTTAATACAAAAACTAATCATCATTATCACTGCGTGTAGCATTCCATTTAGCTGTAGGTACACTATATAGTTGATACAAAAGGTGCGTGGCCTGCACAACAAATTGGCCCATACAAGCAAACGAATGTACAGCAATAGCAAAACACGACATTCCTACACCTTTACCCTCCTTTCGGCTCAAACACTCACTTTCCTGCCATTCAGCAACAGTAATAACCCAGCACAAGCTACAACACTATGGAATATACGGCCTGTAATTCATAGTTTACCCCAAGCACTCTTAAACCCCTTCAGTAGTCGAGGACTCATTTCTTCATAGTATTTTGGCTATTATTAGATTTTTGATTTTTTAGTAGAAGGATATATATACAAAATGCAAAGAAATATTTCCGTGAAAATAGTAAAATTATGAGCTCCAAAAAGACTCGGTGCATCTGCATATGAACAGGTCAGATTATATAAAAAAACATGTATATATATTTTTTTTCTTTCAGGCAGGTGAGATTAAAATAATAGGCACAGTTTGCATTATTGAGATTTTTATTGATACTCTCAATTTTTCGTATAGTTTTTCTAGTATTTACAGGAAGTTGGTAAAGGAGGTTTGCAAAGGGTTCCGACGTTTCGATGGGCTCAGCCATCATTATCAAGGAGAAGTAAAGTTAGAAGGTGATAAGTCATGAATATATAGGCGATACAAGATCAAGAGAGGGTTTATTGTGTGCTGGCTGTACGCTGGTTGGCTAACCTCAGGCTAGCTCTGGTTGGTTGTCGTCGGAACCCTTTGCAAACCTCCTTTACCAACTTCCTGTAAATACTAGAAAAACTATACGAAAAATTGAGAGTATCAATAAAAAACTCAATAATGCAAACTGTGCCTATTATTTTAATCTCACCTGCCTGAAAGAAAATATCCTCCCTGGCTACACTAATATCAATATATATATATATATATATATATATTATGTACCGTATTCGTATATGTATAGTCTAAAAAGCCTCACTATATTCACACCATCAAATTACCATACTTCGAGCGAAAGATAATTTTATAAAGCCCGAGAAAACAGGCAGAGGTGGCGAATCTGGGTTACGCCAGAATTAATTATAAGGGCCGCGGGAATGGTGGGAAGGGGTGGGGGGGAGTGAGGTGGCGGTGCAGTGGTGGGGAGGATGAGTGAGGGTGGTGGTGGTGGGGAGGTAGAGTAAGGTTTATGGTAGTTGTTGTTGTTGCTGTTCCTCAGGCTGTCTGGCCGAGCAGCCCCAAGGTCCCGAGCAAGGCCAAGGCCATAACCGAGCGCCCCCACAGAACCCTCCCAGCTTGCCACTAATATGCCCAGGTGACCGAAGCCACTCAAAGGCGGGGAGCTGAGGAGGGTGCGGAAACACCCGGGAATCAAAAGCCCCACCCAAGGCCCTGTGCCCCTCAGCAATTATAAAGGGAAAGTTGAGGGGCAAAGGAATAATGTGACGCTTTGACTTCCAATCTGCCAGTTTTTTTTTTCTATGTGATTGAGGGAGGCAAAAGGCATAACTGCCTATAGCGAGTGCCTCCCCCATAGTTGAAAGAGTGACAGGGCCAAAATCAAGAGACGTTCGAGCCAAAATGCCTGGACACACGGAGTTTGAAGCAATTTAAGTCATAGGAAGAGGGAAAGACTGATTCTGGGAGAGAGTTCCAGAGCTCAGCTGTTGAGTAGAAGAAAGTTTGAGAGTAACGTTTCACTCTTGGGTTGGAGAGTTGCACAGAGTAGGGGTGGGGATTGAGTTGCAAGACGGGTACCACGTGCCCTACGTAAAGGAGGTGGTATGCACTGGGATAGCTCTGAGGAACACTGATTATTATAGTAGCGATAGAATAGCGAGAGAGATGCAACATTGCGGCGGAGAGAGAGAGATTGCAGAGAGTTGGTGAGTGGACGGGAGTTAATGATACGAAAGGCCTTCCTTTCAACTTTGTCTAGGAGAGCAGTGTGAGAGGAACCTCCCCACACATGTGAACAATACTCAATACAAGGGCGCACTATGCCCCTGTACAGAGCAAGAAGCTGTACAGGGGAAAAGAACCCCCTAAGGCGGTTGAGCACACCCAGCTTCTGGGAGGCTGCCTTAGCAAGACTGGTAATATGGTCCTTCCAAATGAGAGGAGAAGAAAAAGAGACACCAAGAATATTGAGAGAAGATGAAGGGTTGATTTTTGTATTGTTGAAGAATAAGGGATAGTCCGCTGGGAGATCCTGACGGGTAGATAGATGGAGAAATTGGGTTTTGGAAGCATTAAAGTTAACAAGGTTTTCTCTGCCCCAATTGGAAATAGTATTTAGATCAGAATTTAAGAGTTCTATGTCTTCATTACGTTTGTCGTTGAGGGATTGCTGGCTGGGGCGTTCTGAAAAACTAATGGAGTAGTGCAAGGTTGAGTCGTCTGCGTATGAATGGATGGGAATTAAGGTACAGTTAAGGAGATCATTTATAAAAATTAGAAAGAGAATAGGAGATAGGACAGAGCCCTGAGGAACACCGGAGTTTATAGAGTGAGGGGAGTGAACAATGGCCGTCCACAACCGCGGCTATGGAATGGCCGGAAAGGAAATTAGAGACAAAGGCACAGATGGAGGGATAGAAACCGAAGGAGGGTAGTTTTAGAAATTAAAGATTTATGCCAGACTCTATCGAAGGCTTTCGATATGTCTAGTGCAATAGAAAAAGTCTCACCGAAGTCCCGAAAGGAGGATGACCAAGAGTTAGTAAGATATGAAAGAAGATCACCAGTAGAGCGACCCTTAAGGAAGCCATACTGGCGATCTGAGAGCAGATTATGAGAAGAGAAATGCTTAAGAAATTTGGAAGCAAGAATAGTTTCAAAAACTTTAGAAAGACAAGAGATAAGAGCAATTGGACGATAGTTGGAGGGTTGAGAGCGGTCACCCTTCTTTGGGACAGGTTGAATGTGAGCAAACTTCCAGCATGAAGGGAAGACGTTAGAGGATAGACAGAGACGAAAGAGTTTGCCTAGGCAGGGAGTCAGCACGGAAGCACAGTTTTTGAGAACAACAGGAGGAACACCGTCCGGAACGTACGCCTTATTAGGGTTGGCAGTAGGGAGGTCAATCCACGGAAAAGACGCCGTCACTTGAGATCTAGAAAATATATAAGTAAAAGGAACAGACAGAGTAAGCTATGGGTATGGCAGAGAACGCTCAACTCTCATTCTGATAGACCAGCCCATCACCCGGTTTATGGTGGGGAGTGGTAGTGGTGCTATAGTGAGGGTGGTGGTAGGGAGGGAGAGTGAGGATGGTGGTGGTGGGAAGAAAGAGTGAGGATGGTGGTAGGGAGTTGTAGTGGTGGTGAGGAGGGTGAGTGAGGATGGTGGTTGTGATGGTAGTAGGGAGGTAGAGTGAGGTTGGTAGTAGGAAGTGGTAGTGGTGGTAGGGAAGGAAAGTGAGGATGGTTGTGGTGGTGGTAGGGAGGTAGATTGAGGGTGGTAGTGGTGGTGGGGAAGGTGAGTGAGGATGGTGGCAGGGAATGGTGGTGGTGAGGGGAGAAGTAAGGGAGCGAGGGTAAGCAAGGAAGGGGCTGAGGGGAGAACAAGGGGAACACTATCGCACACAGGAAATAAGGCGAGAGGGGAACACCAGCCACCAGGAAATTACAGAGAAAAATAAAGAAGCAGGGAGATGGAAAGATATGGGTGCAGAGGAGATAGAAAAGTGGGAGAGATAATGTAGGATGATTGGATTGGTATTGTTGATATATTGATTAATGTATATTTTACTTCATGAATATACTGTGTGTGTATATTATATACTGTATAAATATATATAAATACATATATATATATATATATATATATATATATATATATATATATATATATACTGTATATATACTGTATATAGGATAACACAAATTTATCAATAACTCTACTCATCATCCAACATAATCTACCCAACTTGATTGAATATTATAATTTTTTGGAAACTTACGGTGCAAAGTCAAGGTCGTGTATGGTCAAGTATATTTAACAATGTTCCAGTACCACTAACATAAGGTTAGGCTATCTAAGGAAAAAACAGTTTTCCTAATTAATATAAGAGAGGGTTTTAGTAAAAGTATGTTCTTGCGCTAAAAACTTACATCACGATTATGAGAAACACCATCAACAGGAGTATCATGTGTATATTTGTCAGTTTGTTTGTTATTTTGCAAACTGCAATATTGTCAAATAGAAAACAGAAAACGTCAACAAATAATGGGAAGGGTCCGAAAAAGTTTGTCGTTGTTTGTAACCATAAAGGGTGGCAGTGTCTAACTGTTGAGGTTGATTGCCACACACTAATATGACGTCTTCACTTGCTTTATATATTTACCATAATGACCTATGGTATGATTGGCGGTTAGGGGAGGGGGCGTAACCCCCGAGTAGAACCGAGAACACTCGTATATCTTATTTGCACGGGCAATGCAAGGCAATCCTATTAGTTAGAATATATTGTTAGCAGTTAGATGGTAGTGACTACATTGGTTAGCACGCATACGAAAAGGGGGTCTCAACATTATAGAATTGTTATTATAGAATAACAACAACAAACAACAGCAACAACATAATAATACTAATAATAATTGTTCTGAGCACATTACATCCACGTGTAAGGTTTAAGGTGAGACTATATTATATCCGTATACTGTAGGTCATGTCCGGGAAGATAAAAGGGAGGAGGAGGAGGTGAAGACAAAGATAACAGTTTAAAATATGATAAATAACTACGATAATTGTCACTCGGATACCATTGTCTCTAGCCCACTTATAAGAATTTCTGGACCCCCTCTGCTTTTCTTTATGAAATTATAACTATCTGGATTTGATTTTTTGGATAAATTTTATTTTTCAATAAATAATATATATTGTTTTGTGGTTGATGTACAGAAAATTATTTGCAAATATTCGTTTCCAGAGATATACTTCCTGGATTAGAAATAGCTGTAGTTCACAGTTCTTTATGAGTGGGCTAAAGACTATGGCATCCGAGTGTTCATTTTGGCTTAGCCCACACATATTTCAAGAACAGTGCAAAACAAATGAAAGCGTTTGAAATTAACAAAACAAATAACAAAATTCGCAGGGAAATATAAATTAACTTTCAAAAGGGAACCACGAAACGAATAAATTTAATACATGGGAGTCTGACAAAACAAAATTATAACAATATTTGAGATTAAAAAAATGGATATGAAGTTATAAATGAAGTTTTAAAGAGTCCTGGACAAATCTTGGGAGTTGCGAAAGTAGTGAATGTCAGGAAAAGAATAGGGGAGTGGGAGGGAAGGAGAATGGGATGAGGAGGCATAAGGAAATAGGTTGGAAAGAGAGAGAGAGAGAGAGAATTACATATATTGACATAGATATACACAGATTTACATAGCCACACAGACCTTACGATCCAAACGAGGTGGTCAGGATTTAATTCTAGTAGAGATGGCATATCCGATAGAAAAGGAGAGAGAGAGAGAGAGAGAGAGAGAGAGAGAGAGAGAGAGAGAGAGAGAGAGAGAGAGAGAGAGAGAAAGAAAATAGCTTACCAGTAATGACCTTGCAATATATTCCATGAATATACTTAGGAAAACAAAATGAATACTGCATTGCATTCATTGCAAAGTTTGCAATATACCGATACGATCTCTTTAAAATAACTTGCATCATTTTTTACTTCATCATGAGTTTTATCATTAATGTTGGAATATATTAACTAACGCAACATTAAACCCCTTCTGTACCGGCGCCTTCTTTTACTTTATAACGGCTATATTTTGACGATTCTTTGCAGCTAACGAAGGATCTGTGGTAATAAAAAGGGTTAAGTGAGATTGGTCAAAGCCTGATAATTGCTGGAGACCCATTGTAAACTGAATACAATCGCCTAACAGTAGCCAGAATAAAGTTAAAAAGACGTCGCCGGAACAGAAGGGGTTAATATAATGATAACACTGTGAAATAGCTTTAATAATTAGTAAAAGGGGTAGTAAAAAGGGTTAAGTGAGATTGTTCAAAGCCTGATAATTGCTGGAGGCCCATTGTAAACTGAATACAATCGCCTAACAGTAGCCAGAATAAAGTTAAAAAGACGTTGCCGGAACAGAAGGGGTTAATATAATGATAACACTGTGCACTACTAGATTTAAGGGAGCCCACCTCGTTTTTTTCTGTTTCTCTCCCTCCCTCTTCCATTCGGCCCCATTCAGCCTACTGTTTTAAGACGTTTACCCCCATCCAGTGTCAATATTTTCCTGGCGAGCGGCAGCGAGCCATCATATATATGTTTTTGTTTTGACAGCAAGCTAAATTTGTACATTTTTCGATAGAATTTTTTTTTCCGGCAAAGCCGGATTTCTCCATACAATGCTGGCTCGCGATACACCTGGATGGGGATAAACGTCTTAAAACAGTTGGCTGAATTGGGCCAAATGGATACAAGTCGGAGAAAGAGAGAAAAGGAGATAAAAACAAATAAAGCCGGTGACCCCCTTTAATAATTCCACATCATGCATCTCCCTCCCTATAATCCTTCGAGCAAGACCGGCGCCATTTTATAGTTACATTTTAATCCAGGAACGAACACGCCTTGTCATCCCAGGCCCTATATTGTGATCCCAGACAGCCATATTGCATATACAGTGCATGATTACCTCTTTACAGTTAATTTAAGGGAAAAATCCTGTGTTCCATACCTATATAATTATATACGAAGCAGATGAATAAAAGTGGCGCATTACAGTGATTACGTGGGTGTGTTGTGTGTGTTAAATTTTGCCAAGTACTGTGTCACTTGAGTCTGTAAATATTGTTTTTTTTATGTTTGTCTTTTTTTGAAAGAATCAAATAGGACAAACATCTGAATGAAACTAAACATCTATTCATTATTTTGTATGACACCTCCTCTACAACACCCATACCTCTTAAATATATACCCTCGTTAAATATATACCCTCGTTAAATATATACCATCGTTAAATATATACCCTCGTTAAATATATACCATCGTTAAATATATACCCTCGTTAAATATATACCCTCGTTAAATATCATTGTTCTTGGATCACTGATATATACCCGTGCAAATACTGATGCAAACATAGCTATTCCATGTCTAAAACCTGTAGACCTAGTTGCAGATTATTTTGATCGTTTCGGAATCAAAATACCACTTACTACTAATTGCCTACCTGTATAGTAGTTGAAAATCGTTCTGGGATTCGTTATGCAACGTGCTTGTGCCCTGTAATCTGCGTTCAGTCCATTCAATTGCGAGTTCCTTAAGGGGGTAGTGGCTGTATTTTTGGTCTATTAATTAATATATTGATGTATTTTGTAGTTTCCTCGCTGGAACTCCCTCAAACTTGGAAAAACACCACTTAGACCCTCCCTCAAGATAAATTTGTACATTTTTCTGTATAAAAATGTCCCGGTCAAAGGCCGGTTCCTCTTATAATTACAGGTTCGCTATCGCTCGCCAGGAAAAAATCAACACCTGAATGGCACGATGGGTCTTAACATTGACAACGAATGGAGCTAAAGGTGTTTAAATCGCCAAACTAATGGGCCGAACGTCTTAAAATGTCAATACTAATGGGGATAAACACGAGGGAGAAGGGGGCCAGAAAACCGGCCCATCTCCCCTTAAAGCCGGTGTCACACGAGCATTTTAGCGGTTGATGTATCAGCGTCACAGTATCAGGGTCACAGTATCAGGGTCACAGTATCAGGGTCACAGTATCAGGGTCACAGTATCAGCGTCACAGTATCAGCGTCACAGTATCAGCGTCACAGTATCAGGGTCACAGTATCAGGGTCACAGTATCAGGGTCACAGTATCAGGGTCACAGTATCAGGGTCACAGTATCAGGGTCACAGTATCAGGGTCACAGTATCAGCGTCACAGTATCAGGGTCACAATATCAGGGTCAATAAGTAGCTAAAATCTATTATACTACCTGTCAATTGTAGCTTTCACTATGCCTGTATTTTGTATCTTAGAGCTCCTAATCGTGTAAAGTCCAATTTAATATACGAAAGAATAGCAACAAATCAATCAAAATGATAAGTTAACTTGTAGCGGATCCAAGGCTCAGATACATGTAGCGGATAAACTTACTCGCGTGACAATAGCCTTAAGGGGAGGTTTTTAGGTTGGTCTCTAGATATCCATCAAGCTTAAGATTACACCCCTTTCAGCCCCTTTCAAGATAAATTTGTACATTTTTCGGTAGAAAAATGTCCCGGCTGAAAGCCGGTTCCTCTTAAATTACAGGCTCGCTATCGCTCGCCAGGATAAAATCGACACCTAAATGGCACGATAGGTCTTAAAATTGACAGAAATGGGTCGAAGGTTCTTAAAATCGTCAAAATAATGGGGCGAACGTCTTAAAATTAGAAAAGCAATGGGGCTAAACATGAGGGAGAAAGGAGTCAAGACAAAAATCTCTCAAGTGGAAATCTCCCCTTAAGGTTCGTCCACACTGGTGACAAAACACGTCGGCAACACAAAATACAACATTGTAGGCAACAACCTGTTAAGCTGTTAATGATACAGAGTTGCAGACATGTTGGTACTAATGTGGTGGGTGATATGTTGGTAACCCTAGTGCGGACGGGTCAACGTGGTTGGCGGACATACCATACATATTTATTAATATATACCGTAGCTGATTTGATCTGAACATCAATCTAAATGGATTAATTGATTCGCAAGAGCTCTCGAACTTTTGTCAACAGCTGTACAAGTGATGTAGGCCTAATGTTCTTGATGTATAATATAGGTGAAGGGTAGCCTACTGATACGATATTGAAATGTTTGGTTGTAGAAGTGGTTTACTGGCATTAGCATAATTATTTAATGGTATTCAAGGTACATGTTGTTTTATTATGAACTTGATCATATATTCCAAGTTAGTAAACTACAATATTATGTTCGGTTTTCTTACCCTAATGTACTCACTGAGAGCTGTAATCAATGCATCACAGACCTCTGGCACTATCTGACTGATTGCTTGCTTGGACATTTTGAACGTGCAGCCTAGGCTGCTGTAGGAGTCACCTGACGCCAGAAACCGCAATGCCACAGCAAGACGGTCTGTTGCCGATATTGGCTGCCTAGAGTTTGTGTCATGTTTACGTGTATGGGTGCCAATCATGCGCAACAAATGATCGAAATCAGATCTGGACATCCGAAAAAAAATATTCTTGTACTAAAGGTGGCAAGAGACAGGCATCATCCTCTGTTCACACGTGACCCAGCTGTCCCGCACTGTTCCTGTTATGTAATAAGGACGGTCTTGCCCAGACTCTACGTCGGCGTCTCCTCCGATGCCCACACAAATTAACTACCGCAGCAGCTGCAGCAAAAAGCGTCCTCGCATGCCGACATGACCTTGACGTCTACACAGATCAAGTGTGGACAGCCTCACCAAGTCGACTCTTGTTGCCAACATACTGCCAATATTTGTTTTCTCAAAATCTATTACAAACATTGTTGTAGATATGTTTCCAAATGTCGACCACGGTGTTTAGGGCAGTGTTTTCAACTTATCTGGAGACCAAATGTCGCCAGTGTGGACGCACCTTTATAAGCATTTTCACTCTCACGTACGCATCTTTTTAGCCCCGTAAGTTCTGGCTCCTACCTTAATGTGTGTATTTTTTTTTTTTTCCTATATGCTACTAGCATATCCTTTGAGAATCATTGAGATGCGCGCGCGCGTGTGTGTGTATGTGTGAGAGAGAGAGAGGAGAGAGTGTGTGTGTGTGTGTGTGAGAGTGAGAGATACAGACAGTCAGACAGACAGGCAGACAATAGGACCAACAGCAGCAGGTGTGTGTGTGTCTCCCTCTCTCTGTGTCTGTGTCCTGTGTGTGTGTCATATTGATTGAGCGAGACCCCTTACCACCACCACCACCACCACCTTCCCCCCTCCCTCTATCCGTACAGCAAGGGGTGTGACGCGACCCTCACACATATTCCAAAAGGACGGGAAGTGGAGGGGAAAGGAGGTGTGGTGTTAGGGGAGGGGGGGGGGGGGCGGAGTAAGGGTTGGTATGGGGAAGTTGTTAGGGGTGTGGGGATGGCTTGAGAGGAGGGGGGGGGGAGAGAGAGGGCATATGGTGTGAGGGGGAGTGGGGGTGAAACGTTAGGGGAGGGGAAAGGAAGGGGGGAGAGACAGAGATATGTGAGATTGGAAGGTGTGATGGCAGAAGGTATGATTTTTTTTTTTTGGGGGGGGGGGGAGGATATACGGCACTGGTATCGGAAACCAAACTGAAGAAAGATTAAATTAGGTGACAATTACATATATACATATATATATACTGTATATAAAAGGACCTAATGAGTCGTCAAAAAGGGGGAGGAATAGTGAGGGGATAGGTGACAAGGGAAGGAATGGTTAGGGGAAAGAGGGGAGAGATAGTGAGGAATAGTGATGGGAAAGGTGAACGGGGGAAATAAGAGCGAGGGGGAAAAGTGCGAGGTAAGGCAAATGTGAGAGGACAAATGTCAGGGTAAGAATTGTCATGGGTAAAGTATGGGGTGAGAGGGGAGGGAAATGTGTGAACGAAATAGATAGGGTGAAGACGGTGATGGGAATAAGGCTGAGGGGAAAATTGTAGGGGGATAAATGAGAGGGGAAAAGTTTGAGAGAAGAAGCTATAAATGAAAGGGGAAGGAGATGTGAGGGGAAGAGGTGTAAATGGAGGACAATAGGTGTGAGAGAGCATGTGGGATGGGAAAGGTGGCAGGTCAAATGTTTGATAGCAGTAATGACGAGGGGAAAGGCCAGTGGAGGAAAGAAGTGAATATTTGGTCCGAGGGAGTAGCTTTTGCATCTCCCATGTTTCGCTCCATTATTTTGGAGATGCTAAGACGTTCCTCACCATTCGTTTGGCGATAATAAAACGCTCCACCCCATTAAGGTGTCGATTTTTTCTTCTGGAACAGTGATGGGAGCCTGTTACTTAGATAATATCGGCCTTCGGCCCGGACAATTTGTCTATCTAAAAATGTACAAATTTAGCTTGAAGTGGGTCTGGGTGGGCATTTTTTGAGTTTGAGGAATCTGGAAAGGCGTTTTTGTTAGCCTAGGGAACAAAATAAGATGTAGAGGAACCGGCCTTCGGCCGGGACATTTTTCTACCGAAAAATTTACAAAATTTATCTTGAAGGGGGGTCTAGGGGGTGTTTTTATAAGCTTGGTGGAGGTCTAGCGAGGAAACTAAGAAATAAAGGAATACAATAATTGATAAACCAAAAAAACGGTCCATCTACCCTTAAGGAAGGACAAGCCAGAATAAAAGTGTGGAAGAAGAAAATGGTAGGAGAAGCAAATACAGCCAAAAGAGGAAAAGCAGAACACTCGCCTAACAACATGAATAAGAAGCACTAATAACAGAGAAAAGCGCACAGACGGAAAATAATTAAGTGGATTTTTTTTTCTGGACCACCTCTCCCTCATGTTTAGTACCGGTACCATTTCTTTGGTAATTTTAAAACGTTCGCCCCTTTAGTTTGGCGATCTAAAGATATTTCACCCCATTTCTTTGTCAATATTAAGACCTTTCGTGCCATTTAGGTGTCGATTCTTTCCTGGCGAGCGATAGCGATCCTGTAATGTAGGTGGAACTGTCCTTCGGCCGGGAATTTTCTCTACCGAAAAATGTGCAAAATTATCTTGAAGGGGGGTCTTGGGCGTGTTTTTGTGAATGCTTGATAGAGGTCTAGGGAACAAACTAACTCCCCCCCCCCCCCCCCCCGCCGCCTTAACCCTCTTAGCATATGCCGCCTCCGTTCATTATATATATCCTGGATGTCATTATATGATATTTATAAGCCTAACATGGGTCTGTGAGAGTCAGAGGAGTAACTATGACAGATTTTCTCCCCTTGTATATACGGTAATTAAAGGTCCTTCCGAAGCTATGACAGATTTTCTCCCCTTGTATATACGGTAATTAAAGGTCCTTCCGAAGCTATGACAGATGTTCCCCTTGTATATACGGTAATTAAAGGTCCTTCCGAAGTTTCATGATATCGTCTAATGATAACCAAGATGACATGGCAAGAGGAGTCACCTTAATCCGAAGGGGTTATCCATTTTAGTATTTGAGAACGCGTTTCTGCGTCTGTGTTGGTGGTGTAATGGTTTAAATGTTTGTTGATGGTGTAATGGTTTAGATGCTTATGTTCTGAGTATGGTGTCCCGAGTTTGAATCCCGGGAAGATCATATGCTTTCATTAATTTATTCAAGTGCATTGGGGTTTGTAATGGAGGATTAATGCTAAGAACGGGGTGTTCCTCAATATCGTCTGGTTATTGGTAGACTTTTCATTCAGTTTTGAAAGGAATTGGGGAAGTCAGAGGGTTCGTGAAGATACATTTTACCCATTTGATTCCTAGAGGTCCTTTCTAACCTGTGTAAAATCAACTAATGTTAGCCAAAACCAAATGAAAAAAGCGTCCTCCTAAAATTGAAGATGATAATGGGGTTGAAATTATGAAGCCCGATATAAAGCAGAAAGATTAATCGAGCTGAAAAAAAAAAAAAAACATACAAGCCGACGAATAGAATAACTGTAAGAGAGAGACTGGATTCACCCTTTCAATATAGGTGACGCGATTTTTAATTGGTTTCAGCTATATTCGTGTGATTTTATGCAGCTTAGGAAGGATCTATGATAGCCAAAATATTCAACTGAGGCAGTCTGTAGCGTTGTAATTGCTGGACGTCCTTCCTATGCTGAATAAAATTGTCATATAGTTGCTAGCATATAAAGAGAAGTGTGTGACCAGTACTGAAACGGTTAACGACTATATGAAGGATGAGATGACAAACAGACTAAGAGCGAGTAAAAAAAAAAAAAAAAAAAACACACACACAGACTAAAAATGAAGTATGCAGTTGGATTAATGACGACGGAGGAATGAGATGATAAATAAGTAGAATGACAAATAAAGATGGCTAATAAAGGAGGATAGGAAAAGATAGAATGAAGTCGAAGATGAAAAAAAGGGGGAATTGAGAAGCAGCGTGGGCGGTAAAGGAATGACGACAGAGACGGCTGATAAAGAGGAACTAGGAGAAGGGATGAAACAGGAAGTAAGAGATAATAGAAACAGGAGGAACTGAGAAGAGGCGTGGGCAGAGAAAGGCCGAAGAGGACACTGATAAAGAGGAACTGGGAGAAGGGATGAGAGAGGAAGTAAGAGATACCGGTAATACAAACAGGAGGAACGGAGAAGAAGCGTGGGCGATGACAGAGGCGGCTGATAAAGAGGAACTGAGAGAAGGGATAAAAGAGGATATGGTAGAAATAGGAGGAGCTAGGAATAGAGGAGAGGGGGGTAACGGAGGAGGAAGGGAGGAAAGAGGAGTACTGGTAACTGACAGGATAGGTGGGAGGGATATGTAAGAGGAGGAGGTTGAAAGAGGAGTACTGGTAACTGACAGGATAGGTGGGAGGGATATGTAAGAGGAGGAGATTGAAAGAGGAGTACTGGTAACTGACAGGATAGGTGGGAGGGATATGTAAGAGGAGGAGGTTGAAAGAGGAGTACTGGTAACTGACAGGATAGGTGGGAGGGATATGTAAGAGGAGGAGGTTGAAAGAGGAGTACTGGTAACTGACAGGATAGGTGGGAGGGATATGTAAGACGAGGAGGTTGAAAGAGGAGTACTGGTAACTGACAGGATAGGTGGGAGGGATATGTAAGAGGAGGAGGTTGAAAGAGGAGTACTGGTAACTGACAGGATAGGTGGGAGGGATATGTAAGAGGAGGAGGTTGAAAGAGGAGTACTGGTAACTGACAGGATAGGTGGGAGGGATATGTAAGAGGAGGAGGTTGAAAGAGAAGAGGAGTACTGGTAACTGACAGGATAGGTGGGAGGGATATGTAAGAGGAGGAGGTTGAAAGAGGAGTACTGGTAACTGACAGGATAGGTGGGAGGGATATGTAAGAGGAGGAGGTTGACAGAGAAGAGGAGTACTGGTAACTGACAGGATAGGTGGGAGGGATATGTAAGACGAGGAGGTTGAAAGAGAAGACCTTTTGTGCCATTTAGGTGTCGCTTTTTTCCTGGCGAGCGATAGCGAGCCTGAAGTTTTAAGCGAAAACGGCCTTCGGCCGGGAAATTTTTCTACCGAAAAATGTACACATTTATCTTGAAGGGGGGTCTAGCGGGAGGTAAACGAAAGGAGGAGGAGAGGAAAGTTAGAAGAAACGTGCAAGGTACAAGAAAGAAGGGAGAGGAGAGGAAGTGAGAAGAGATTGGTGAGATAAACGAAAGGAAGGAAGAGAGGAAAGTGAGAAGAAACATGGGAGAGGAACGAAAGAAGGAGGAAATTGAAATATAAATAGAATTGAGAAGAGATGTGGGAGGGAAACGAAAGAAGAAAGAGGAAATTGAAAGATAATAAGAATTGAGCAGATGTGAGGGAGGAGAACGAAAAAAATAGAAAGGAGATTGGAAGAGGAGAGGAAATGAAGAGAGATGGAGGAAAACGAAGGAGATTTGAAAGAGCAGAAGGAATGAGAAGAGATGTTGAAGGTATAGTTGCCCAAATAAGTTCTGTTCCTCGTCGTGATTTTATATATGAAAACAAAAAATAGCATGAATAAATTGCGAATGTGGGTTCTTTTAATTATCAGATCAGCTAACCACTGCATATAAGAAACTAAACTCGCAATTCAATGTTGCACATTATATTTCTATGTATAAGATCACGGAGAGGAACGGAGCTACGAGACAGAGCGGTAGCGAGCCAGCATATACATATTTTTATTTTGACAGCAAGCTAAATGTGTACATTTTTCGATAGAAAAATTTCTCCGGCGAAGCCGGATTTCTCCATACAACGCTGGCTCGCTATCGCTCGCCAGGAAGAAATCAACACCGGGATGGGGATAAAGAGTGAAACGTTACTCTCAAACTTTCTTCTACTCAACAGCTGAGCTCTGGAACTCTCTCCCAGAATCAGTCTTTCCGTCTTCCTATGACTTAAATTGCTTCAAACTCCGTGTGTCCAGGCATTTTGACTCGAACGTCCCTTGATTTTGGCCCTGTCACTCATTCAACTATGGGGGAGGCACTCGCTATGGGGCCGAATGGATACAAGCCAGAGACAAAGAGAAAAGGAGAGAGAGATAAAAAAAAAAAAAGTGACCCCCCTTAAAGGAAGTATGACGAAAGAAGAACTGAGAAGAGCAACTAAGAAGAATGAAAACAAGGACATAGGGCCGAAAAAGAAGAAGAGCCGAGGATAAACTATGGAGGGAAGAATAGGAAAAGAGAGAGATTGATAAAAATATACTTGGTGATTATATTAAAAAAGAGAGATGGTGGATAAAGAGCAGGACAGAGGCGTCAATGGACAAAGGAGAGGTTAACAAGATTACAAAGGATTACAAAATAAATCTCGCAACACAAGGTCTACTACTCCTCACTCGTCTGCTTGTTGAAGGTTAGAAATAGGTGAGCTCACATGTAATAAATATCTGTAATAAATGTTTTGCCCAACAGTCTCATTTAACATCCTTACTGTTTCCATGTGTTGATCTTCTATCTATCTATCAATATGCTCAGGCCCAATCCCCATTTTGGGGGTAGCCAAAACGTTATTGAGCAAATATAAGCTATGGAATGAGGTCCACAAGAATCTGTGCCATATTTGAAGCCACATATCACATGATTCGAACACATGATCCGCAATGTGTGAGCTTGCCCTGGAAGAGGGGCTGGGGGAGTAAGGTTAAGGGGGGATGGTTTACTTTTTGGTCGATGTTTTTAATGTAACAGGTATTCATTATTTGTTTTAGTTTCCTCCCTCGACCTCCATCAAACTTAAAAAAAAAAAAAAAAAAAAAAACATTAGATACCCCTGGTAGACTTATTTGTACTTTTTGGGTAGAAAAATGTTCCGACTGAAGGCCAGTTCTTCCAAAATTATAGGCTCACTATTGTTCGCCAGGAAAACAAATCGACACCTAAATAGCACGATAGGTCTAAATATTGACAAAGAAATGGGGCGAAAGGTCTTAAAATCGACAAACTAATGGGGCAAACACCTTACAATCTGAAACCTAAAGTGGCTAGGCATGAGGGAGAAGGGTGTCCAGAAATACGACCCATCTCCCCTTAAGCCGGTATCACACGAGAGCTTCTATAGTCAACATTCGATGATCAAAAAAATTCTGGCAACATTTCTGGAATATTTTGCATTGGTATCGGAAACTAGACTGATGATATTTGAATTTAGGTGACATAAATATTATAAATGTTAACCTCATAAGCTGCCAGACCAGTGTTGAGGATAAATGTTAAGGGAAAAACCGCTCGTGTGATACCGGTTTTATGGGGGTACTACTCGCTTTTTCTGGACCTCCTTCTCCCTCGTGTTAAGCATATTAGTTTTGAGATTTTAAGAAGTTCCTTCCATTAGTTTATAAATTTTAAGACTTTTCGCCCCATTTCTTTGTCAATATTAAGTCCGTCGGGGATGCAGGGCGAGATATTTAGCTACTGTAAGTCAATTTTTAAATCCTTGGACTACGAACACTCTACAACATTATTTTATTGGGTAAGAGAAGAAAGTAGGAAGGATATGACGAAAGCGGTGAAGAAAAAAAATAAAAATAAATAAATACAAAATAAAAAAAAAACACGGAAAAGGAGAGATATCAGAGGAAGAAGAATAGGACCAAAAATTAACTGAAAAAAAAAAACGGAGGCCACAAAAGATAGCGAAAAAGGAGGAGAACTAAACTGAACCATGAGAAGAATATGTGAGGAAGATCATCCTTGAGGATTTTGAGTCATTTTAGCAGTTTATTTTGGTTTATACAGACGGTTTTATTCAGTTTAGGAAGGATTTGTGTAAGTCATAGGGGTAATTGTGGTTGTTTTTCCTCCTTCGATTTCTAGAGATACTTCCTAAGCTGCAAAACATCGTCTAATTATATTCAGCATATGAAGAATCATGTTATCGTATCCTGAAGGACTTAATGGGAAGAATTCGAAGGGAACGGAGGAATTGGAAGATAACGAAAACGAATGTGGGACTGAAAAGATAGATAACAAGGAAATAAAAGAGAAAAATTAAGAGAAAACAGTGGAAATAGAAACCACGGCGATACACGAAGAGAAACTATGCAGAAATAAGGGAGATAAACGGAGGGAGATGAACACGGAAAAACTACAAATAAAGGTGAAAGAAAACGGAGCAAAGAAGAATAGCGAAGAAAGATAAAGCATTGGAGGCGGAAGCAGCAAGGGGGGGGGGGAGAGGGGGGGGGGGAGAAGCGCCCCCTCCGAACATAAGTGCTGATTACAACACTTTCTTTAATTCACTGCCGCCTATTAGGGTATTATATCCGAGCTACATAATGGAATTTCCGGGGTATGCCGCCACCCAGAGGAAAAGAGAGGAATAACGAGAGAGAGAGAGAGAGAGAGAGAGAGAGAGAGAGAGAGAGAGAGAGAGAGAGAGAGAGAGAGAGTGAGAGAGAGAGAAGAGAGAGAGAGAGGAGAGAGAGAGAGAGAGAGGGAAGAGGAGGAGGAGGAGAGAGAGAATAATTATAGGAGGAATGGTGGGGAAAGAAAGGAAAGGAAAGGAGGAAAGGAGGAAGGTATGGGGGAGGTAGAAGGAAGAGAGAGTGCGAATTGCGAAAGAAGTGAAGAGAGAGAGAGAGAGAAGGAAGAAAGAGAATAGGGGAAGGAAAGAGGGGAGATGGAAGGAGATTCTGGACATGGAGGAAAGTGGAGAGAAGAAGGGAAAGGTAGGATAAAGAAGAGGAGTGGAGGGAAATAGTGAAGGGAATAGAGGAGGGGAAAGAGGAGAGAACTTAAAGAAGGAAGGGAGTAGGAGAGAGTAAGAAAAGCAGGGAAAACATAGATAAAGAGAGAGAAAGGAGGAAAGAGGGTAAAGAAAATGGAATGATAAGGGAGGAAAAGAGGTGAGAGGCATGAACAAATAAAACGGGTAGAAGGAAGTGGAAGAGACGATAATTATGGGGCTGAGGAAAGAGGGTAAAGAAAAGGGAATGACAAGTGAAGAGTGGAAGAGGTGAGAAGCATGAACAAATAAAGAAGGGTAGAAGGAAGTGGAAGAGACGATAATTATGGGGCTGAGGAAAGAGGGTAAAGAAAAGGGAATGACAAGTGAAGAGTGGAAGAGGTGAGAAGCATAAACAAATAAAGAAGGGTAGAAGGAAGTGGAAGAGACGATAATTATGGGGCTGAGGAAAGAGGGGCAATGGAAGGAAAGATAGGGAGGAGTGAGGAAGGAAGCACTCGAGATGAAAGGTAAGATAAGGGGAGGACCAAAGAGGCAAATAGAAAAGAGGACGGAAGAAGTGAAGTGAAGGTATATTGAGGGATAAACCTTTACAACGGCACCTCGTAGCTACTTTCTACTTTCTGAAGAGTTGGAGAGAGCGGTAAGTTGTTGGAGTGGTTTTGTTGTGTGTGTTATTAGTCTGTATACAGTACGTCATCGAGGTGTCCCCCAACTGGGTGCGAGCGTGTGAAACACGCTAGGACGTACTACCACACCCACCAAATGTCCGCCTTGGCTGGGATTGAAACCAGGTTAAGCAGATTCACACGTAAGCGTGCTCTCCACTCGACCGCCGCGGCTCTAAGGAAGAAAGGTTGGGAAAGGGGAAGACCAAAGAGGGAAATCAAAACAAAGAAAGGAAGGAAGAAAGGTTGGGAAAGTGAGAAAGGCGAAGACGAAAGAGAGAAATAGAAAGAAAGGATGGACGGAAGAAAGGTTGGGAAAGGGGAGAAGTCAAAAGAGGAAACTAGAAAAAAATTACGGAAGGAAGCAAGGGTGGGCAAGGGAGAAAGGAAGGAGACGAATGCAACGATGAAGGAAAGAGACAAGTGAAAGGAAAAGAGAGAAGAGGGATAGGGAAGTTGTGAGAGGGGAGGGCAAATAAAAGAAAGACAAAAAGAAATAAAGTGACGATTAATAATATAATGATAAACACTGTTAAGGGGAGGTTTATATTTATATAAATTATTGTAGGCTATTATATTATTAATATTTTGTTCTAGTTTCCTCCCTAGACCATCAAGCTTAAAAAAATACTCCCAAGACCCCCCTTCGAGATAAATTTATACATATTTCGGTAGAACAATTGCAGGCTAAACAAAAAAATGGCACCTAAATGGCACAAAAGGTCTTAATATTGCCAAACTAGTGGGGCGCATATCGTATTATCCCAAAATTAATGGGGCTAAACATGAGGGAGAAGGGGTCCACAAAAAAATCCTGAGCATCTCCCTATAATGAAATTTAGAAACCCGTAATTTTCCACCGCAGAAAACCTTAACCAAAATAACGACATCTTACCTGCATTCAACCGTAAGGGAGCCCACCTCGTTTTTGTTTTATCTTTCTCTCCCTCTCTCTTTGGCTTGTATCCATTCGGCCCCATTCAGCCTACTGTTTTAAGAAGTTTACCCCCATCCAGGTGTCAATATTTTCCTTGCGAGAAGTAGCGAGCCAGCATATATATGTTTTTGTTTTGACAGCTAGCTACATTTGTACATTTTTCGATAGAAAAATGTCTCCGGCGAAGCCGGATTTCTCCATACAATGCTGGCTTGCTATCGCTCGCCAGGAAGAAATCGACCCCTGGATGGGGATAAACGTCTTAAAACAGTTGGCTGAATGGGACCGAATGGACACAGGCCAGGGGAGGAGAGAAAAGGAGAGAAAGATACACAAAAAGCCGGTGACCCCCCTTAACCCCGTTATATATTGGAATCTGGCTATAAATAATGATTATATGCAATTTCAGAAGGGCTATTTAGAAGGTTTATTGAAATCGTATACCCCTTTGAATCCTAAAGGTATATTATAAGCGAAAGAAAATCGTCTTATGGTAACCAGAATATGCTGAAAATTACGATTCATCGTGTTAAGTTACGATATCATCATCATATTTTAACAAGTGATATCGACGATTAACTAATTTTGAAAGTATCGTATTATGTCCTGCGGAAAAAAACAATTAAAACAATTATTTTTACATTAAATGAATAAATAAAATGTAATAAATAAATAATATATGAACATCGGTGGTTCAATAATCGCTTTACTTAACTCATTTAGGACACGATAATACCATCCTTCATGAGATGATTATATTTAGCTTAGGAGCGGTTACAAAATTAAGTAACTATTAACATCACTAGTTAGAATACGATTTTAATAGCCTAACTTAAGGTTGAGTGGATTTTTGTTTTTTGTTTTTATTAACCTGGTAATCCACGCATGAGTGAGGACATACATCCCTGACTTTGGAACCAGCCACTCATATTTTAATACTGCATATCTACGAAAGTAGAGAAATGCATTTATCCATATTTTAACTGACAATAAACGTCTGTGAAACATTTTAAATTTAGCATTAAACGCTATTATATTTTAATTCTACAGTTCGAGCCGTCTAACAAGAAACTCGGACTTCCTTTTTATTCTTCTTCTTTCACTAGCATTTAATGTCTGTTATTTTTAAAGCTAAACCTTAAGCAGGTTATATTTTAAACTTTATATCAACATCTGTATTTTAAACAGTCCAATTCGAGCCATATAAAAGGATACTCGGATGTACTTTGTTCCCCCCCCCCCTTTTTAAATACGCCTACGAAATTTCTAGCAAGTTCTGAAACATAATAATAATTGACCACATGAATATATCTTTAAAATGTGTACAGTGAACCAAACATTGTCTATACGGTACTTCTTTTGGTGTGGAAATATTTTTACTTATACTTGTACCACAAGAATCTCTGTTTTGCATATTTTATATATATATATGGAGAGAGAGAGAGAGAGAGAGAGAGAGAGAGAGAGAGAGAGAGAGAGAGAGAGAGAGAGAGAGAGAGAGAGAGAGAGAGATTTTGCTGGTTTACAATGCTTAAATAACAAAGGAGGAACTAGAACACCAGGCAGTCAAGAAACAAGTGAGGTAAATACTAGATATGGAAGGAGAGAAGCAAAGGAAGTAATAAAGCAAGAGAGAAGTAGGAGAAAATCTAACTCCATTCTTTTCCGAGACACACAGTCCAGTCCTTTTATCATTCCTGCTTATATTATATTCACCCCCTTACCCCCTCCCACTCCCCTCTCTCTCACTCTCACTTTATCTCTCTCTCTCTCTCTCTCTCTCTCTCTCTCTCTCTCTCTCTCTCTCTCTCTCTCATACATATATATATATTTTTGATTACTAGCGAACAACTGTGTAAGCATAAGTAGATTAGTTCCTTACTTTTTGCTGTGCTCCTTTGCTAATTACTCACTTAGAGGTTAACACATCACACAGGACTTGAGGGTCGAATTGATATATGAGAAGATTATTTACGGGTTGAAAAAAAAAAAATAAATAAAAAAAACATAAACAAACAGAAAAAGGGAAACTAGGCATATACAAAGTCAAGTTTCCCATCATCCTACACCAGGCTAAAACGGCTAGTAAATATAGGGTAATGTACAGTAGATGCAAGGTAAAATATTAAAAAAAAAAAAAAACAGTCTTCTATCAATTTCGTCCCAACACATTTTTAGGAATGAAAAGAACCTTGCTTCTAATTTTGTTTAGTATTTTCTATATCGTATAGTTAAGTTTACAAATATGAAAAATGTGGTTGTCTACACATGGGCCTTTTCCAACTTACTAAAATCCAGGAATTGACAGCTGTCACATAAATAATGAATGCTAAACTATTGAACATCCTACAAATCACAGGAAGCCAGACAGAAACAAGCAAACAAAGCACGCATGACACAACAGAAACAGGTGAAATGAATACGGGGCCGCTTTTTCTGGACCTCCTTCTCCCTCGTGTTTAGCATATTAGTTTTGAGATTTTAAGACTTTCCTTCCATTAGTTTGTCGATTTTAAGACTTTTCGACCCATTTCTTTGTCAATATTAAGACCTTTCGTTCCATTTAGGTCTCGATTTTTCCCTGGCGAGCGATAGCGAGCCTGTAATTTTAAAAGAAACCAGCCTTCGGCCGAGACATTTTTCTACCGAAAAATGTACAAATTTATCTTGAACGGGGTCTAAGGGGTGTATTTCTAAGCTTGATGGAGGTCTAGCACGGACACTAAAACATAAATGAATACATTAATTAATAGCCCCAAAACCCGGCCACTGTCCGTATAAGTACCGAGAGATATAAAGGGCTAGGGAGCAAATGGATGGACCTTTGTAAAGATGGGAAACAACTGAGATAAACGAGGGAATGAGCTGCTTTGATTGGAAGGGAGGGGAAGACAACAGGCAGTGATAAAAGGGGTCAACAGGCGAACGATGGATAAATGGAATGTGCGGCAGAATGTGAAAGAGAATAAAATAAAATGAGTTACAATGAGTTGCAAGGAACGGTTAGTATCTCAAAGACCTTCAGGTCCATTCCAGGGAGATACTTGAAGTAGAAAGAGATATTGTGTAGTGCACTACATTCATTGCAGAGTGTGCAATATACTGTTCTTACTGAACTGCTCTACTGAAGAACTATTAACAACCGAGATTAATTTGTTCCAGGTAGAACAAACTTTATATATGAGAAGGACTCCACATACACTAGTGCTTAAGGGGGATCATCTGCTTTTTGTATCTTTCTCTCGTTTTCTCTCTTTCTCTGGCTTGTATCCATTCGGCCCCATTCAGCCAACTGTTTTAAGACGTTTATCCCCATCTAGGTGTCGATTTCTTCCTGGCCAGCGATAACGAGCCAGCATTGTATGGAGAAATCCGGCTTTGCCGGAGAAATTTTTCTATCGAAAAATTTACAAATTTAGCTTGCTGTCAAAACAAAAAATACACTGTCTATATGCTGGCTCGCTACCGCTCGCCAGGAAAATATTGACACCTGGATGGGGGTAAACGTCATACAAGAGTAGACTGAATGGGGCCGAATGGATAGAAGCCAAAGAGAGAGGGAGAGAAAGAGAAAAAAAAAGCGAGGTGGGCTTCCTTAACCTCTTCAATTCAAACTTCCAGCCTTGGTTGCGTATTGTATTCCTATTGAAAGTGTATCTAATGAGAGAGAGCGAGAATGAAAGGGAGTTATATCTATCTATCTATCTATCTATCTATCTATCTATTAAGGGGTGGCCAGAAAAGGAGTTGGGGCGATACAAGAGACGAACAGGCACTTGCTGGATAAATATGTGTGGGAGAATTATTATAACAGACGAGAAGAGTATTTTGACAGTTTCTTCTGGATCCCTTTCTCATTCATCTTTAGCCCCAATAATTTTGAGATTCTCTAAGATATTCATTCAACTAGTTTGGCTATTAAAGAGTTTTTCGTTCCATTTAGGTGTCGATAATTTTTCCTGGCGAACGGAAACGAGCCTGCAATTTAGGAGGAACTGGCTTTCTGCCGGGCCATTTTTTGGTTTTATCCCAAAGGAGATCTTGGGGGTATTTTTGTATGTTTAATGGAGGCTGAGGGAGGAAACTAATATATATACTGTATATATATACTGTATATATATACTGTATATATATACTGTATATATATATAAAACAAATCAATTTAATAGATAAATTCAAATCTCCCCTTGCCCTTTACGTCAGATAAGAACTTCATTCATGAATTTTAACAATCTCAAGAATATTATAATCAAGTTAGGGATTATTTTTTAGCCAAATGGCTATTTGATGTGTACAATATTGTGCCTTTTATTAACAGAGGTCCCTCCTAGGCTGAATATTATCTTCTGAGAATATAAAGAATACCATACAAAAGGGCAGGTGATGGTATTGAGGGATAAGCCTTTACAACGGCATTGCTACACCGTCCCATAATCAACCTCGTGTGTCGGCTTCAATACCTTCTCTACAGCATACAAAAGGCCGTTATATGATTGAAAAGGTTAAAGGTTTTTAGTTATTTGTGTATCTATATCTATAGTATATATATATATATATATATATATATATATATATATATATTTTTTTTTTTTTTTTTTTTTTAGTTTCTTCCCTAGACCATCCCATCCCATTCCCACATCACGCTTAAAAAATACCCCCAATACCCCCTTTCGAGATAAATTTGAGCCCCGACCGAAGGCCGAATCCTCTTAAATTACAGGCTCGCCAGGAACAAATAATACCTAGATGGCACCAAAGGTTTTAATATCGCCAAACTAATGGGACGAATGTCTTAAACTTTAAAAACTAATGGGGCTAAACATGAGGGAGAAGGGGGTCCAGAAAAAAATAAAAATAAAATCGTCCCAACAAAATTCTATCCAATCATTATCGTAAACTAATGGGTTCCTTCAGGTTAGCCTCCCCTATCTTATTCCCTAATGGCTGGACCCTGGCCAAGAGCCTCATGTAACCCAACTTTGCACTCTCCTCACTAGGGCGCCGCAAATTATACCTGAACCCCTTCTGTAGCAGCACCGTCCTTTTAGCTTTATTCTGGCTACTGTGAGACGGTTTTATGCAGTTTAAAAAGGACCTACACCAATTAACAGGCTTCGAACTCTCTCACTCAACCTTTATTACTACCACAGATCCTTCTTCAACTGCACCAAACCGTCTAATAATTTTCTAGAATCAAACCAATAACACGTCGCCGGTAGATAGCCAAAAGAAACTATCTAACCCATCACAATCCTCAAGGGGTTAACAAATTAAGGGTGACTATTAATGCAGGTGTATGTTTATTTAAGGGGGGTCACCTGCTTTTTATTTATCTTTCTCTCCTTTTCTCTCTTTCTCTGGCTTGTATCCATTCGGCCCCATTCAGCCAACTGTTTTAACCCTTTCACTCGGCGGGTGCCCAACCCCGAAAAGGGTTGAAATAGGGGAGCTATCCCCCCGCCAAAGGCGGCTTTCTAGGGCCTTTCCTAGCTGATGCTGAGAGGATTGGGTTCTAGTCATGTGGTGATGGGCTGGTCTATCAGAGTGAGAACTGAGCAATCTCTGCCATACCCATAGCTTACTCTGACTGTTCCTTTTACTTATATATTTTCTAGATCTCAAGTGACGGCGTCTCTAACGTGGATTGACCTCCCAATCTACCAAGATTGGAAGCCAAAGCGTCACATTTTTCCCTTGCCCCTCAACTTTCTCTTCATAATTGCTGAGGGGCACAGGGCCCTGGGTGGGGCTTTGGTTTCCCGGGCGTTTCCGCACCCTCCTCAAGCTCCCCGCCATGGAGTGGCTTCGGTCACCCCTTTATTGTGGTCGGCGGGGAGGGTTCTGTGGGGGCCCTCGGTTATGGCCTTGGCCTTGCTCGGGGCCTTGGGGCTGTTCGGCCAGGCAGCTTGGGGAACAACAACAGCAACAACAACCCTTTCACTCATATGACGCAGATGTTGCCAGATTAGCAATAAGAAATAGAGTTCTCTCACTCTTATAATTACTTCTCCAAAATTAGGTTTCTGCCCACAGCTAACTCAAAGACAACTGCAGAGGTTGAAGTAACTAAACCAAAGGTTTCTAAATACCTCTGATGGTAAAAAGGACTTTAAAGTATCCCTAATAGGCTCAAAATCGCGTCATATGTAGGAGAAGGTTAAGACGTTTATCCCCATCCATGTGTCGATTTATTCATGGCGAGCGATAGCAAGCCAGCATTGTATGGAGAAATCCGGCTTCGCCGGAGAAATGTTTCTGTCGAAAAATGTACAAATTTAGCTTGCTGTCAAAACAAATATAAATAATGTATATATGCTGGCTCGCTACCGCTCGCCAGGAAAATATTGACACCTGGATGGGGGTAAACGTCTTAAAACAGTAGGCTGAATGGGGCTGAATGAATAAAAGCCAAAGAGAGAGGGAGAGAAAGAGAAAAAGCGAGGTGGGCTCCCTTAAGCGTGTAAAGCAACATAAAACTCCCTTTTAACTTTTCCAACTCCAACTTCTCTCTCTCTCTCTCACTTTCAGATTCTCGCCTCTTATTAACACCTACTCCACCACTCGCTTGCCATACCTGCGTAAACAACAGACAATAGAACAGACACCCAGACCACAGACAAAGGGTTAGTGTGGTCATACCAGGCAGGCAAACAAGAGGCTTTTCATATTCCGTCTCAAAACTAAGTCCCGTGTTTTTGTTCATTATTTAACATTTACAATGTTTAATTCGTGTTCCATACTTCACATTGTAACTCTGGAAGTTATTTAATGATCAAATTAAAAGTATTAATGCGCATATTTTCCTGTATTCCCTCTTATATTCAAATCCCTCTACTACTATAGTCTGTTTCTTTTCAACTGACGATAAATTGCAAAGTTCCCATGAAGATTTCGCAGTTATTTTGAAGATTCTATAGCGATATATGGGGCTAATTATATAAACTTGGTCTTAAGATGATGCCGGGACATAATGGTTTCATATTTGCCAATTCTGTATCAAGAAATTGGCTGCTAGGCTACAGGATTCAATTTACAGTCAACTGAAATAAAACCGACTATAAGAAGCTGGTAAACCACCGTTGGGGTTCCTATACATTCGTAGTGTATCAATATTCCCACGTTGAACATATGAAACGAGATACAGTACCTAGTGAGTGGAAAGCTCAATAGGTGGCATGAAGTGAATGCAGCTCGAGAGGCTAAATCTGGGTGACAAGACAGGGGTGATGTGGATTCAAAATGCTGAAGCCGTACCAAACCTCTTCTGTTGTACGTAACCAAGACTACGTCCAGCCATCTCAGTACCCATCTGGCTCATTGTTGTTGTTGTTGCTGTCTGACTGAGCAGCCCCAAGGTCCCGAGCAAGGCCAAGGCCATAACCGAGCACCCCCACAAAACCCTCCCTGCTTACCACAAAAAAAGCCCAGGTGACCGAAGCCTCTCTAAGGCGGGGAGCTGAGGAGGGTGCAGAAATGCCCAGGAAACTAAAGCCCCACCCAAGGCCCTGTGCCCCTCAGCAATTATGAAGGGAAAGTTGAGGGGCGTTATATTTATTCATCACCTTGAATAAGACCACCAGACTTCATCGTGTTAAACAATCGAATCTACAGGCTATAGAAAACCTATATCTGGTTTGAATGTTGGAACATTAACAAAACAAAATAATAATAAATAAAATAATAATAATAATAATAGCCTACTACTACTACTACTAATAATAATAAAACTATTATTATTAATAATAATAATAATAATAATAATAATACTTATAATTATAATAATAATACACCAAGAAATGCTGTCAACAATAATAAACCTAACAGAAAACTACAACTCAAGCCAAAACAAAACATTCAACAACATCATGACAAGGGAAAAAAACAAAAAACACACACAGACACCTGACACTCAGAAGCCCACCACCACCACCCAACCTATTAGCTACAGTATGCCATGCCGTGATTAAACCTACAGTAGTCGTTTTTTCTGGACCTCCTTCTCCCTCATGTTTAGCATAATAGTTTTGAAATATTTAGATGTTCAGCCCATTAGTTTGACGATTCTAATAGCATTCGCCCCATTTCGTTGTCAATTTGAAGACCTTTCTTGCCATTTAGGTGTCGATTTCTTCCTGGTGAGCGATAGCGAGCCTGTAATTTTAGGAGAAACCGGCCTTAGGCCGGGACATTTTTCTACCGAAAAATTTACAAATTTATCTTAAAGAGGAGTCTAGGGGGTGTCTTTCTAAGCTTGATGGAGATCTAGTGAGGAAACTAAATAGATATATGAATACATTAATTAATGGACAAAAAACAGGCCACTAGCCCCTTAATCCTTCACAGAATCACGGTGTATCTGACATGGTGGTTATTTGTTTAACCCGTCAGTCATGATTAGAGCCATATTACTGAGAACATACTGGGCTTTAATATACTTACTCCCACGCAACAGGTATCTAATTTAATATATTATGGCCAATGTTAGGAGTTAATGGGGTATCGCACGAGCGCTTTCATCCTCAATTTCCAATGGTCAATCTTTTCTGGCAATATAGCTTGGGTATGTTTGCCCTGGTATCGGAAGCAATACTGAAGATAGATTAACTTAGGAGTCATAATTATTATAAAATGCTTACCTCATAATCTACCAGACTAGCGCTGAGGATATAATTATGTTAAGGGCAGAAAGTGCTACTATAATTCCAGCTTTAGTATCATTCAATTCACATTGCGGTAGGTGTGGTGGAGTGGTCTTGCTACTGTACTGGTAATCTTGAGGTCCCGCGTTCAAATCCCGATGTGGTAATGGGAAAATAGTATTAGGATTGATTTTGTAATATAATGTACTTGGTTTCAGTAGATTACCACCGTCACGCCATAAAACTACCCTAGCTGTTTCCAATATTCAATAGTATGAGATTTCGAGCTACAATGGGCCAATGAGATAGAGCCAGGCGCTGTAGGTCAACAAAAGTAGGACTACGAACGAGCCGGTTGCAACACTTGCCTGTCTCGTTGCTTCACTTGCAATCTGGAGTAAGACCTCCCGGATTTACCTTTCTGAGCGATTGAATCTACAGGCTATAAGACTATGTCCGAATAATAAGTTAAAATATAGGAAATAAACAAAACAAACGTGAATACATACTGTTCATAATATTTTCTTTCCCTAAGCAGCATTTATTTATTTTTATTTTTTTCGATCAACAACATTTACCATAAACACAATTGGGAATTATGTTGCCTTGACAACGGAACTTAGACTGAATTTAGTTCATTTTAGGAGTTTAACTCTTACAAGGCTGTCATTTGGAAGCGGCAACGGAAGCATGAAAAGATGAATGCTAAAAATAACTCATTGTTCGACTTCACCTTGATGGACTGTTGACTGATTATCTGGGTGTCTCATCTTGTGTGTGTGTGTATGTAGGGGTGTGGCGTGTTATGTTAACTGAGACACTGTATGTATTGCATGTGCATAATAGAACACATAACAGTAGCAAACCAGGTACATATTTTGAGACTACGGTACTAATTTGAACACATTTATGGGAAGATTTGTATTTACTGCTTATTTCCTCTCTAGACCTCCATACATTTTTAAAAATACCCCAAGACCCCCCTTCGAGATCACTTTTTTCGGTAGAAAATAATCTTCCTAAAGGTCGTTGCACACTAACACGACAGCCCCTTCAAGACTGGCACGAACACCCACGACACATACAAATCCTGTGTCTTGCCGAATTTACTAGAGATCGCGGCGAAAATGGCTGGCATCGTTAGAGTCGTATCTCTACCGTATCTCTTCCGCACAACTTGATAAGACTCTAGCAATGCCGATACGGTGGAGAAACGAATGCTACGAAGAAAATAGGAAAAGTCGTGCGAAGGGTACACGACTAGTCCACGGAAAAGATACGACCCAAAAGACTGCGATACAACTCAGAAGAATCGTATCGACGCCGTGAAACGTGCAACCGGAATGAGGCTATACGCGCGGTTGCCAACTCGACCGTTGCCAATTTTCCGCACGGAAGAGATACGGTCCGCACGGCAGGCTTACACACCAGGTGACGTTGATACGGGCCATACGGCTTTGATACGGACCATACGTCTTTGATACGGACCACACGATTGTGATACGGCGAGTTCGTGATGGAGACCATACTCAGACGATTTTTTACAGTTGCCCGGGGGATTCCCACAAACTTTTGAACAGCTCAAAATCTCGTATCGACCCCCGATACGTCGCTTGGACCGTGAGTCACCCACGGCTAATTCCCGATATCCACGATTATGTTGCCGATTCGCCGTATCAGGCTGAGATTTCGAGTCGGGAACTCGTCTCGAGGGGCTTTCGTGTCAGTGTGCAACGACCTTAACCCTTCTTTGGCGGCGCGCAAATTATGTCGTGTGAAATAAATATGGACTAAGTGGCGGTTCACAACTTATGTCGTGTGCCATTTTCACCACGTAATGTTGCTGAGAGAGAGAGAGGAGTGGTGAGAGGAGCGTAGCAAGCGTATGACTGCTCCAGACCACCGCGGCGGCCCTACTGACATGAATCCCACCCTTCCCTCCCCTCTCACGCTCGCTACACAGGGAATTATGTAGGGAAATTACCTAATTACAGGGTTTTTGCACTCGTGTTGCACGATCGTTGAAAGAGAACCAGCGGTCGTACAAGTATGGTTCGGGTGTCATTGGAAAGCTCTGTTTACGCACTTTCAGGGATAGATACTTGTTTTACGTTCTGGGTCTTATTTAGGCATGAAAATGATCACATTATCAACCCTATTTAGGGTTAAAAAAAAAACACTGGGCGCTACGGTCCCCTAGACCGCCTAGCCCGCCAATAAGGTGTTAAGCAAGCTATCGCTTGACAGGAAAAAACAACAACGCCTAAATGACACAAAAGGCCGTATAATTGCCAAAATAATGAAGCGAATGTTTCAAAATCTCAAAACTAATTAGGCTTAACATGAGGGTGGAAGGGGTCCAGGAAACCCCTCCTCGAGAAGTTGTATATAACGTATGAGAAAGGTCTTGAAAAAACTTAAAATATGTAAAAATTGTCAAGCCAAACTATTATTTTCCACACTTTTGTTACAGCTTATAAGTTTTATATTACAAACACGAATTGTAACCCCTTCAGCACAATGACACCTTTTTACATGCCGCCAGATTTACAATTAGACTATTTTAATGTAGTTTAAGAAGGATCTATGTAATTCAGAGGGTTTATTAACATTGCATTTACCCCTCTGAGCCCTAGAGATAGATTACAAGCCAAATAAAATCGCCTAATGGTAAACCGAATATAATGAAAATTACGTAATCGTGCTGAAGGGGATAAAACTATCTGGTCCTATGTTTGGGGGATTATTATTATTAGGACATGTTGATTAATTATTATTTGACATATTGATTAATTATTATTTGACATGTTGATTAATTATTATTATGACATGTTGATTAATTATTATTTGACATGTTGATTAATTATTATTTGACATGTTGATTAATTATTATTTGACATGTTGATTAATTATAATTTGACATGTTGATTAATTATTATTTGACATGTTGATTAATTATTATTGAGGATTTTGCTTGCTTTTGCCATTCTTTGAGTAATGCGTTGTAGTTTGTCCCCTAAGCTAAGAAAAACGCATTCTCAGACTACCTACAAACTACAATATGCACCCCCAGACCCCCTTCAAAGTAAATTTGTACATTTCTTGATTATTGTCCCGGCTGAAGGGCGATTTCTATACAATTACAGGCTCGCGTTGGCTCATCCAGAACAAAAATTAACACCTTAAAGAGGTGAAGTGTTTTATTATCGCCAAACTAATGAGGTGAAACATATTAATATCTCTCAACATCAAAAGCCAACACACCATCATAATTACAGGCTCACTATCGTTCGCCAGGGAAAAAATCGACACCTAAATAGCACGAAAGGTCTAAATATTGACGAAGAAAAGGGGCGAAAGGTCTTAAAATCGACTAACTAATGGAGCAAACATCTAAACATCTGAAAACTAATGAGGCTAAACATGAGGGAGAAAGGGACCAAAAAACCCGGCCCATGTCCCCTTAACTAACTCAGACCCTTCCTAAGCTGCCTAAAGCCGTCAACATATTGCAAGAATGAAAACATAATTATTAGGTAGTTTTCCAAGGGGGCAATTATTCAGGAGGCAGTTAGGCCTAGTTGTCCTAGAACCGTTTTTTGTTTTTTTTTTTTTTTTCAGTACAGCCCTATGTGAAATCCCACCGACAAGTACAGTGAGACGCAAAAGTTCAGTCACCTTCACACCTTCAAATTGACTTACCCCTTTTTTAAATAGGACACGCATACCTCTCAACAAAACGAACTAAACCTTGAACCTACTGGCTTTCCACACATGTATTAAGGGTGGGTGGGGGGTGGGGGTATTTATTTGCTCATTTATATATATGTTTATATATATTTGTTTATGTCCATCAAACTTAAAAAAAAACATCCATTAGATCCCCCTTCTAGATACATTTTTATTTGTAAATTTTTCGGTAGAAAAATTTCCAAGCCGAAGGCCAGTTCTTTCAAAATAACAGGCTCACTATCGTTCGCCAGGGAAAAAATCGACACCTAAATAGCACGAAAGGTCTTAATATTGACAAAGAAATGGGGCAAAAGGTCTTAAAATCGCCAAACTAATGGGCCGAACGTCTTAAAATCTGAAAACTAATGGGGTTAAACATGAGGGAGAAGGGGGACCAGAAAAAACAGTCAATATCCCCTTAAGGACCATTATTTATTTCCTCTTATTACTACTAAGGATGAACATATGACACAGGACAGTACTTATGGTTCTGACTGTACACATGTAGGTCCCCTGTAGCCGGACAACTGAGTGGCCACCATTCAATACCTCAGACCACTCAATTTCCACACTGGCCATCATTCTATACCAATATCACTATCACCACCAATCAGAACATCACGCAATTTAAATCTCACACCATCATTCTCCATCAATACCACTATCATTATCACCATCATTCACAACCCCAGGTCATTCAAAGCTCACACCATCATTCTCCATCACCACCACCACCATTCAGAACCTCAAACAACTCAATTCTCACACCACCGGTCTCCATCACCACCATTATTACTACTCACCATCACCACCACCACCACCACCATTCAGAACCTTAGACCACTCAATTACCACACCATCATCACTCTCCATCAACACCACCATTCAGAAACTCAGACCACTCAGTTCTATCCCTCCATCACCACAGCTCACCACCACCACCACCTCTCACCTATCAACATCACTACCATTCAGCACCACTCGACTTACAATCACCTCCACAAACACCATCACCACATCCACCACCCTCATTTATCACATCAGGCCATTAACGTCATCACCACCATTGAAACACAAACACCACATACCATCACCCACAAACACCACATACCATCACCACCACATACCATCACCCACAAACACCACATACCATCACCACCACATACCATCACCCACAAACACCACATACCATCACCCACAAGCACCACATACCATCACCACCACATACCATCACCCACAAACACCAATACCCTTCCTCACACCTTCCATCACCACCATATACTATCACTCACAAACACCACCCTACCACATACCATCACACACACCACCATCACATACCATCTTAAACACCACCATCACACACACCACCATCACATACCATCACTCACAAACACCCCCTACCATATACTATCACAAATGCCAACACCTACACCATCCACATACCAATAACACCACTCACGCCCACCATCACCACACACCACCAGTAACACCACTCACACCCACCATCACCACACACCTCCAACACCTACACCCATCTACAGTATACCTGATTTTTTTTACTTCGTTTAGACTACCCGGTACATTACATTTTGTATCAGTTTTCGTCTGGAACACGGACACCCACACTCTCACTAGAATTTTTGCTTCATACACATTTATAACTAGCCGTTCTCGATTTAATTAACAAGGAGAGAGAGAGAGAGAGAGAGAGAGAGAGAGAGAGAGAGAGAGAGAGAGAGAGAGAGAGAGAGAGAGAGAGAGAGAGAGAGAGAGAGAGAGAGAGAGAGAGAGAGAGAGAGAGAGAGAGAGAGAGAGAGAGAGAGAGAGAGAGAGAGAGAGAGAGAGTATTTGGGAACATATATATCATTATATATATTCCCATACGTTCCATATGGCCGAACCATCTCAAGGTGTTCCACACTTTCCAGAACATCTACCTCCACACCACACATCCCTCTGTTTGGACTCTTGATCCTCAGTGTTTTGGAGGACAAGCAACCTAGAAGGGTCACTAGACCTGTTGTTGCTTGATTTACTTTGTACTCCTTTGTACTACTTCCTCATTCGTCTGTCTATCCCTTCACGTAAATCCGCACGCACTTCTCAAGTAACTCATTTCCACCTCTCTCACTCTCTCTCTCTCTCTCTATATATATATAATATATACCGCTCATATATATATACATATATATATAGCATGTATGTATATTTTCTATGTGGATGAAGGAGACAAAAGGCAATACTGCCTGTGACGAGTGCCTCCCCTAGAGTTGGAAAAGTGTGACAGGGCCAAAATCAGGCTGAGAAATTAGTGTTGCAGATCTACTTGCCGTGGGCTAGTGACTTCTGAAACTTACTTGCCCTGACATTTGTTTTCACTTGCCCTGAAATATTTTGTACTTGCCCTTATACATTTTTGTTTTAACTCGTTAAGTACCACATACATTCACAAACACGCCACCAGCTTCTATAAATTGCCTATTTTATGTCCACAGTACTTATTGAGTTTTGGAAAACTCATGCATTACTAATTTTTTGGAAATAACAATAGTATTTTCTATGGTACGTTGATGGTAAACACATTGAATATATGAGGAAGACATTAAAGGTTTCCATTTAATAACCTAATTAAACCTCTCCCATTCCAGGGTGTGCAAGTCTCTTCACTAAAAACGTTTGTTCTCCACTCTCCCTCCTCTTCTCGGTACTACCACTTTATCCCCTCACTCCAATATTCATGGTTGTATTTAAATTATCTTATGAATAATCCTTCTACAGTTCCTTTGGTATGACTTTGTTTTTTCACCACGTTCCAGTAACTCATTATCATATGGCTATGTGGCCTCCTCTGGGTACCGGTACTGCCCTGCTCGACTGGTGCCTACAATCTCCCCAATAAAAAACTTCACGTCTAGGCCTATAGCCGTATTTATTTATTTTTAAATTGGATGCAGCGAAAAACATTTCTAGGAACAGGCAGCCTCAGTCTATGCCATATTTGTATTGAATCACATTACAAATTCATAGTTCATTATTGACGTATACCGGAGAGAGACTGAGTGTTTACGACTATACTGAATATGAAACAACAACACTGACTTAAGGAAGATATGTTTGTCTGTTAAATTGTCTGTTACAGCAACATTCTGATAATTCAAACATGGATAATCCAAAGATCCTCATAGCCCGATGTTGTAAAGATAAGAATTAATAACATTAAGATGAGGAAAATATAAACAAAATAATTAAAATGTACGCCAATATCGACGAAGCGGAGACATGCGTAGGTGCAGACGATGCCAATCTGCTACCCCCAACCAGCATCTATCGATTTACATTAATTATCGTATACACATTGACCACAGACCAACAACTATGCCACCAACACCAT
>CM064516.1:21819256-21839256 GCA_032716605.1 Paralithodes platypus | reverse complement strand
TCGTGGAAATATTTCATTAAACTGGAATATTCATTCCTATTATTAATTCTACTCAAACGATCGACTTCAGTTGGTTTACCCTACCATGTTTGTTATCAATATAGTTTCTTTCAATCATATTCTCTTTTTAAGCCTCTTTTAATATCAACTCATGTTATTTATAAAAGAAAGTGCCTCTTCTGTACAGCAAAATTCCCTATTTCGCCGAAAATCTTAATGGTAATTTACATAACATCGAGAGAAAGGGGATCAACACCAAATTTCTACTTCAGTGAAACAAAAAAGTAATAGTCAGAAAAACGTAAGGACTGCCAATGAAAAGTGGGAGTAACTTATTACTAAACGGTTTAGTAGAAAGACTATCGAAGAGTTATTGATCTTGACTATACCATATTCATATGTACCTTGCATCGTATATCAATCTCCTTCGACTTAACAAACATAATTTTAATCCCGCTCGCCCATTCGCTCAATATAACCCACCCTTTCTGTTTACTCTCGTATCCCTTTCTCCACACCCCAATATGTTCCCATCCCAGTCCAGTTGACCCATTCCAGTCCCTCCTTTAATTTACCTATCCATTTATATTTATACTTTCAATGCGGCAAACGGGTTAACTTGCAAATCAGCGCGCGCGCGCGCACACACACACACACACACACACACACACACGCACACGCACACGCACACGCACACACACACACACACATGTTGCTTAAGGTGCCGCGTGGTAACCGAATGGTCGAGGGTTCAAATCCACCAGAATCCTAAAGTGTTTTTCATCGGGAATCCCAAGTTTTTTTCGGCCAAGCTGCTCAACTATCAGCTAGTGTTAGCCTATACGTACTTCTCACCAGTGTATCTGCGTTCGTATAATGGTGGGAAACCAGGCACCTCGCGGTCGCCAAAGGTCGTAGGTCACCTCTAATTTAAGTTATACTAAGCATTGTACTGTACCTAGGTTATGACAAACTCTGTAGATTTTCAACCTCACGGCGGCAAGTGTACAATACACCGACAAATAGTATTACAAACACACACACACACACAGTCACACACAAACACACTCACATATACTATCTTATAGTCACACACACACACACACACACACACACACAACCACACACACACACACAACCACACACACACAAACACACTCACATATACTCTCTTGTAGTCACTCATACACAAACACACACACACACAGAGTCACACACAAACACACTCACATATACTATCTTGTAATCACACACACACACACACACACACACACACACACACACACTCACATATACTCTCTTGTAGTCACACACACACACACACACACACACAAACACACACACACAGTAAATAAAAATATATATGGATTCATTTACGTGATGAACAGTATTGGTGGAAAGCAGTGTTGCCAAACCAATATCATAGCAGTCAAACGTTTTAATCTACATCATTGTAATGGTGATCCCGTGTACAGTTTAAAGCAGATGGGTTGACATATTACACATACACAAACACACACATACGCACGCAAACACACACATACACAAACACGCACATACACACACAACACGCACACACTCACACACATAAATAAAATCATGGGAGTGAAATGTTTAATCTACATCATTGTAATGGTGATCCCGTGTACAGTTTAAAGGAGGCCCAGCTCGCTTTTTTTTTTATCTTTCTCTCCCTCTCTCTTTGGCTTGTATCCATTCGGCCCCATTCAGCTTAATGTTCTAAGATGCTTACCAACTTACTTAGAATATACGGAGTAGATGGCAAGTTGCTGAAAGCAGTGAAGAGCATGTATGAGGGTGCAAAGGCGGCAGTACGTGTGGAGAGTGAGCAGAGCGAGTTCTTTGACCTGAATGTTGGTTTGAAACAGGGGTGTGTGATGTCCCCGTGGTTGTTTACTGTATATATGGATGGAGTCATGAAAGAAATACTATCAAGAGCAGTGGATGTTGGTGTATCGCTGAAAAGGGAGGGAATTGAGTGGAAGCTACCTATACTGCTGTTTGCAGATGATACAGTTCTGATGAGTGATAGTGAATGGGAGTTGCAGGGTCTGGTAAATGAGTTTGGAACAGTGTGCGAAAAACGGAATTTGAAGGTAAATGCAGGGAAGAGCAAGGTTGTGGGCTTCGAAAGGGGTGAAGTCACAGAGTGTGAGGTGAAGCTGAATGGTCAGGCTATGGAGATTGTCAACTCCTTTAAGTATCTGGGCAGTGTGTTGAGTAAAGATGGGACTATGGATGAAGAGGTGCGGGAGAGGGTACAACAGGGGAAGAGGGTTGTAGGAACGCTGAAAGCAGTAACGTAACAAGAAATAGGGTGGTCAGTGTGGAAGTGAAGAAGTCCTTGCATGACAGTGTGGTAATCCCGACACTGACTTACGGAAGCGAAGCATGGACGTTGGTTGAGAGACTCAGACCAAGAGTGAGAGCAGTGGAAATGAATTACTTAAGAAGTGGGTGCGGAGTTACATGGAGGGATAGACAGACTAATGAGGAAGTAATAAGTAGGTGTGGTGTGGAGGTAGATGTGCTGGAAAGTGTGAAAAGGAACAACTTGAGATGGTTCGGCCATATGGAACGGATGGAAAGCGAGAGAATGACTCTAAGAGGGTGTACGAGAGTGAGGTGGAGGGACAGAGAGGGAGAGGTAGACCGAATGAGAGGTGGAAAGATGGAGTGAGGAAGTACATGAACGAAGGCGGTGCTGGTTGGGGGGAGGGGCGTCGACTGACTGGAGACAGAGGTGCATGGTTCGTTCGTGGCCATCCCTTCGGGGTTCACGGCGTCAGGCAATAGATAAATAGATAGATAGACCCACATCCAGGTGTTAATATTTTCCTGGCAAGCGGTAGCGAGCCAGCATAGGCCTATATATATTTTTGTTTTGACAGCAAGCTAAATTTGTACATTTTTCGATAGAAAAATGTCTCCGGCGAAGCCGGATTTCTCTATACAATGGTGGCTCACAATCGCTCGCCAGGAAGAAAACGACACCTGGATGCGGATAAACGTCTTAAAACAGTTGGCTGAATGGAGCCGAATGGATACAAGCCAGAGAAAGAGAGAAAAGGAGAGAACAATAAAAAAAAACAGGTGACCCCCCTTAAAGCAGATGGGTTGACATATTACACACACACACACACACACACACACACACACACACACACACACACATAAATACACACATCAATCAAATCATGGGAGTGTAATGATTTAATCTACAGTATATAATTTCCATAGTGATTATGTATACAGTTAAAGCAGATGTGTTGAAATATAACACACACACACACACACACACACACACACACACACACACACACACATAAATATCATAACGGTGAAATGGTTTAATATGAGAGAAGAGATAGAAGTAGAGGTTGAATGGCAACAGTTTAAGGAAGAACTGAAAGCAAGTGCAGAGGTAGTATGCGGCAAAAGGAAAGTAGGAGGCGGAGGTATCAGGAAGGGAAGCGAGCGGTGGAATGATACGGTGAGAAAGGCAGTTGAGGAGAAGAGACAGTGTTTTGAGAGGGTTTTACAGGATGGTAGTGTTGAGGTATGGGAGAGGTACAAGGAGAAAAGGAGAGGCAAAATGGAAAATTAGAGAAGCGAAAAAAGATGCAAACGAAAGGTGGGGTCAATGGCTGAGTGAGAATTTTGAAGAACGAAAGAAGATGTTCTGGAAGGAGGTAAATAAAGTAAGGAAAGGAGGACAAAAGAGGGAAGAGTCAGTGAAAGATGAAAATGGAGAATTACTAGTGGAACCAGTTGAAGTGAGGAAAAGATATGCCGAGTATTTTGAATCTTTGTTAAATATAAGAGGTGGAAGAGAAGCAGTGATTGAAGCAGAGGTGGATGGAGATAGGTTACCCAGGCCACCCAGGTGGAAGGGAATGAATGAAAGGATTGAGGACAATGAGGTGAAAGAAGCAGTGAAACTAATGAGAGCGGGAAAAGCAGAAGGCTTGGATGGTATTGCTGTGGAGTGTATAAAGAAGGGTGGAGATGTGATAATAGATTGGTTGGTGAGACTTTTCAATGTGTGCTTTGCTGTGTCAATGGTACCAATAGACTGGAAGAGTGCATGTATTGTGCCGTTGTACAAGGGGAAGGGAGATCGGCAGGAGTGTTCAAGTTATAGAGGTATTAGTTTATTGTCAGTTGTTGGAAAGCTGTATGGCAGGGTGTTGATAGAGAGGATACTAAAGTGTACGGAAGTTGCAATAGGAGAAGAACAGTGCGGTTTTAGGAGGGGAAGAGGGTGCGTGGATCAGATGTTTGCAGTAAGACAGTTATGCGATAAGTATTTAGAGAAGCATAAGGAGATATTTTGGGTTTTTATGGACTTGGAAAAAGCGTATGATCGTGTGGACCGTGAAGCAATGTGGAAGGTATTAAGGATTTATGAAATAGGAGGAAATTTGTTAGAAGCAGTTAAGAGTTTTTATGAAGGGAGCAGAGCATGTGTGAGAGTAGGAAATGGTGAGTTGAATGAATGGTTTGAGGTAAAGGTAGGTTTGCAACAGGGTTGTGTAATGTCACCATGGCTGTTTAATATGTTTATGGATGGTGTGGTGAGGGAGGTGAAAAGGAGAACAATGGGAAGAGGATTGGGTTTAGTAGGAAAGAATGGTAGAGATTGGGAGTTGAATCAGTTGCTGTTCGCTGATGACACAGCATTGGTGGCGGATTCTGATGAGAAACTACAGCGGGTAGTCAAAGAGTTTGGTGTGGTTTGTGGAAGGAGGAAACTGAAGGTGAACGTCAATAAAAGTAAAGTAATGGTGCGTAATAGGGGAGAGCATAGGGTGAATCTAGATGTGAGGCTGGATGGGGAAATATTGGAACAAGTAGAGTGTTTTAAATATCTAGGAGGAACGATAAGCAGGAGTGGAGGTATGGAAGTGGAGGTAAAACAGAGAGTGTGTGAAGGAAGGAAGGTTTTCGGAGCAATGGGAAGTATGTGGAAGACGAGAAATCTCGGAGTGAAAGTAAAAAGTGCACTGTATCAAGGAATTGTTGTGCCAACAGTGATGTATGGGGATGAGACATGGGCTCTGAAGAAAAAGGAGAAAAGAGGGGTGGATGTGATGGAGATGAGCTGCTTGAGGAGTATGTGTGGAGTTACTCATAGAGACAGATTGAGGAATGAAGAGATACGTAGGAGAGTGGGGCAGCAGGAACATTTGTCAGCCAGAGTGGACAGAAGGGTGCTGAGCTGGCATGTTGAACGAATGGGAGATGAAAGGCTTACAAAGAGAATATGTGAGTCAGGTACAAGGGGAGATAGAAGGGCAGGAAGACCCCCATTGAGATGGAGAGACTGTGTAAGAAAGGCTTTGGATGATAGAGGAATGACTATAGATCAGGCAGGGGAAGTGGTGGTGGACAGGAGTGAATGGAGAATGCTTGTGAATAGTTGAGTGAACACGTGGTCATTTGGAGTAAGGGGTCGGGCGCAAGTTGGACTAAATAATAGTCCATCAGGCGCCTGGCCCGGGGAGACGATTAATATGAAGGGTGCGCCTGGAAGTGTGGTGGGAGGGCTTGTGGCTTTGGCTCCGCTGCATGTCTGCCTGCCGAGATCGGAACCTCTCCGGGTGGTCGGGGGCCGGGGGAGTGCTGGAGCGACCTTGGTGACCCTGGTCTCTGGGTCTTCTCCTGGGTGACCTGGATGTGTGTGAGTTTGTGCTTTTTATCTGTGTTTATTTGTTGTTTTATGTTGTTTTTGTGTTTTCCCTGTTCTTGCTCTGTCTTGAGTCGGCTACCCCCAAAATGGGGATTGGGCCTGAGCATATAGATAGATAGAAAGAAATGGTTTAATCTAAATAATTTTAAAACTGATACTGCATACAGTTGAAACAGATACATTCAATTATAGTACGATATTTGCATTACACTATTATATACATACAACATTTCTACTCACAACTCGATGCATCTACCTGATCCACATTATCTCATATTTTTTCATACTTTATGCTATGATATTTGATTGCTATGATAAGTGGGTTGGTAGGTAGGTACCTATCTATCTATCTATTGCGGGACGCCTTACTCCCCTTAAAGAGGGTGGCCATACACAGAATGCCTCGAAGCAGACCTATTCCCTGTAAGAGGGACAACCCGAGCCAGTTTACTGAAGGACTTACAGGATTGACCATTCAACTTAGGGTCCGTCCGACTCCGAGGCCTTCTATGCATCTAGTTAGCACTATTTTTCTATAGTGGTGTTCGGCTAGTCCATCCACTAACCTGCCTTACCCTTAGATAAACAGTACGGATTTCTATCAGGTTTACTCCCCTAGACAGGTTGCCGACCAAGGCTGACGAGTCCCATCCACCCGGATTTTTATAAGGTTGTCTCCCCTAGATGGGTTGCCAACCAAGGCTAACGAGTCCCATCCACCCGGTAGGTACCGTAGATAGATAAATATAGATAAATATATAGATAGATAGATAGATAGAAGCAGACAGATATTTAGAGATACTGTAGAAGCAGACATACAGGTAGATGGATAAATAGATATATAGACAGCCAGACAGATATATAGTATAATATGCGGCAAGATGCTCAAAACAATACGGCACAAGACTTTCAGCAATAACTCCCGAAACATAATTTATGTGGGGTATCATTAAGATCGGCATGACATACAACTCAAATACCCAGAGAAAATTGGTTATGGATTAGTGAGTGTTTGTAGGGTCGCAGTGTGTAGGCTGGTTGGTTGTGTCCTCCCTGCTTCAGAGTATGGAGGAAACTTATATATAACTGGTTACTCTAACTATATTATACATTAAAACTAACACACACACACACACACACACATAAATACACACATCAATCAAATCATGGGAGTGCAATGATTTAATCTACAGTATATAATTTCCATAGTGATTATGCATACAGTTAAAGCAGATGTGTTGAAATATAACACACACACACACACACACATCACCCATCACACACACACACACAGATAGATAAATAGTCCAATTGACCCATTCCAGTCCTCCTTTAATTTATCTATCCACACTCACAAACACACACAATCTCTCTCATACACACACACACACACACACACACACACACACACACTCACAAACACACACACTCACAAACACACACACACACAAACTCAATCACACGGCAGTTGTGATAAACTGCCAAACTCCCAGATTTGGTGTCGCGGTTTATGCCTCACTGAAGCCGCTTCTCGAAATTGTCATTATTGTATGATTCCTTCTAAAATTACAGGTTAGCTCTCGCTCGCCATGAAAATATCGACACCTAAATGGCACGAAAGGTCTTAATATTGACAAGGAAATGAGATGAAAGGTCTCAACATCGCCAAACTAACGGAACGAACGTCTTAAAATCTCCAAACTAATATGGCAAACACGAGGGAGAAGGGGTTCCAGAAAAAGCGAATACCTGCCCCTTAAGGCCCCGATTTAAGTCCTAGTCACCTACAGTGCATTCATTCGACATATATTGACAGGCCCCGCCCACTTCCCCAACCGTTATCATACGGCTGGCATGACTGTGCGAGGTACGGGTATCCAACAGGGTTACCAAATCAGCACAAAAATATTATTTAATCTGTTTGCAGAAGTAACTAGAAGAATACAAACTAGTAAATGCCTACCTAATATTGCTAGAATATTACTCCAATATTGATAACATGTGCTAAAAGATTCGGAGTATAGCCAGCATTCTTATTGCTAGGTGTAAAATATTGCCGCTAGATCAAGTCAATATTTTTATTTATCATTTTAAATTATTTAATATGGCCTACAAAGCCATCTACCTTTCTACATCAACGAGTGAGAAAGAAATGTTAAGACTGGAGCCTGTCTTTAACAGCTCCATTCCCTTGTTCAAGTAAATACTTTCTGATCTAGCAGTAAGGTAGCTACATTGGTAACGCTTCTCTCTCAAGGTTTCAACTGTCACTGCGCTGCCATTCAAATGTCAGTTCAGTTCCCTCCTGTCTTCTGAAGGGGGAAGATGGCGTCTCCTGCCCATACCCCTGGCAGACCTGCTGGTTCTCCCCGACTTGTCAGTCAAGCCAGGAATATTGTCTTGAATGTATTCATGTATTTTGATAAGGAGAAAACTGAGCCAGTTGATGTGGTGGTGAAGAAAACCTCTGAGGCCACGAAAGTTTCACAGCCATTAATTAATAAGATCAGAACTCAAGGCAGGAAGATTGAAGGAGTCTTTCATTCACCAGTTTACCAGCAACGGCTTTCACCCATACTTGGACCATTGACAACTTTGATCACTTCACAATATGAGAGAGAGAGAGGGAGGGAGGGAGAGGCATTACGGTTACGGTACCGTATATACACCCAAACGCAGTCGCTCGCTAAGCCTAGCTTAATAATTTTCTACCTCTGCTCTGCCCAAGTAGACGAGGTAACAATGGTAATGGAGTTTACTTATCTGTACCGTACTATGGTATATGGTAATATTGTATAGTAAAGAATAACTGCAAATATGCATGTATTAAAGCGCTCTTACATCGTATAATTAATTTTACTTGGAGCTCTTATCAGCTCTGTGGTAAGGTGACAAGTGACTTGGCCGAGATTGCGGTATGATAAGCTCTACTTCGTCTACGGCGCTGGTGGAAGCGGGCGGGGCCTGTCGATATGTCGAATGAATGCACTGTAGTGTGTAGTCTTGGAAACTGTCTTGATAGCGTAATGCATAGTGCGCGGAATTTCGATGTGAGTATCCTGGGTTCTAGTCCACGGAGTGCCACATGTATTTGTTGATTTCATTAATTGAGTTTAGATGTGAAGTTGGTTGGTGTTAAAAACATAATAATACTTGAACAAATCCTAATAATACAAAAAGGACACAATGATCAATAACTAATTAATTCCAGTAATTTATATGATTAGTACGCCAGTTTATCAACATTTTGCTTCCAGTTAAAATTGTTAAAATAGGATTTCAGAGGATATCAACCTTATTGGATTATTAAGCCAGCACACTGTAAGTCAAGAATAACGTCAGGACTGGAGCCTCTATGCGAAAATTCTAGCCCCTTTTGCTTCCATAAATTATCAAGTCATTTCAGACCACGACTGTGGTGTCACACGGGCCCTTTTTACGGCATTTTTTGATGGCCAAGTTTTTTTTTTTTTTTTTTTTTTTTTTGTAGTTAATATTCTGAGGCTATTTCGTATTGGATTCAGAAACTTGACTGAAAGTAGATTGTTAGGCGGCAGAGTGTTGATACCACTTAAGGGGACCGACCTGCTTTTTTTTCTCTTAAGACGTTTCTCCCCATTCAGATATCTATTTTTTCCTGGCGAGTGAGAGCGATCCATCATTGTATGGAGAAATCCGGCTTCGCCGGAGAAATTTTTCTAATGAAAATTTTACAAATTAAGTCACCTGGATGAGGATAAACGTCTAAAAACAGTAGGCTGAATGAGGTAGAATGGCTACTACCTAGACAGACAAAAAGCAGGTTGGTTCCCTTAAATTGTGAAGCTGCCAGGCTATAATTGCTCGTAAGAATATTAATGGAAAAAGCGCTCGTGTGACACCGGCGTAACGAAATATTGTCCCTAATTCCTTCGCTGTATTTGATTATATTGATTGGGTTAGTTGACAAGATTATTGGATCGTGAATCATGAGTTTATAATGTCAACAACAAATTATGTTTTCAATGTTTAAGGAGAGATGGGTCGGTTTTCTGACCCCCCCCCCCCCCTTCTTCCTCATGCTTAGCCCCATTAGTTTTCAGATTTTATGACGTTTGGTCCATTAGTTTGGCAATTTTAACACCTTTAGCTCCATTTCGTTGTCAATTTTAAGACCTATCGTGCCATTTAGGTGTCGATTTTTTCCTGGCGAGCGATAGCAAGCCTGTAATTATAAGAGGAACCGGCCTTCGGCCTGGAAATTTTTCTATCTAAAAATGTACAAATTTATCTTTTGGGGGGATCTAGGGGGTGTTTTTCTACGTTTGAGGGAGGTCTAGCGAGGATACTAAAATATAAATTAATTTATGAATAAATAGACCAAAAAAACAGCCACTAGCCCCTTAATAGTTATTAGGACTAAAGCATTAGCATTGGGAAGTAAAATTGCAAATCAGATTACATATCGGGTTCAAATTCATAACCATTTTTATATATAAAGTGTGTCGAGCGTGTTGCATCACCGGGGATATAATTAGATAGATAGATAGATAGATAGAGAGAGATTAGAGATAGATAGATAGATAGATAAAGAAAGATTAGAGATAGATAGATAGAGAGAGATTAGAGATAGATAGATAGAGAGAGATTAGATAGAGATAGATAGATAGATAGATAGAGATTAGAGATAGATAGATAGAGAGATTAGAGATAGATATATAGATAGAGAGAGAATAGATAGATAGAGAGAGAGTGGGTGAGTGAGTGAGTGAGTGATTGATTGATTGATAGATATAGATAAATAGATATATACCGACCGACCGACCGACCGACCGACCGACCGACCGACAGACAGACAGACAGACAGACAGACAGACAGACAGACAGAGAGAGAGAGAGAGAGAGAGAGATTAACTCCTTGAGGATCATGACGCGTTTTGACAGTTTATGCTGGCTATTATCAGACAATTTAATACAGCTCAGGAAAGATTTGTGGACATTCAAAGAGTAAAGACCCACTCAATTAACACTCTGACTTCGATATACACTTCCTAATCTAAATAAAATCGTCTAATGATAGCCCAAATAATGCCAAAACGCGTCCCGATCCTCAAAGGGTTAAATATGTTTATAGCTTCCTCCCTAGACCTCCATCAAGCTTAAGAAAATACCCCCAAGATCACCCTTCGAAATAAATGTATACATTGTCGGTAGAAATACAGCCGGTCCCTCCTAAATTGCAGGCTCGCTATAGCTTGCCAGGAAAAAATGGCACGACATTTTTTAAATCGACAAATTAATGGAGCAAATGTCTAAAATGCTCAAAACTAATGGAGCTAAACATTAAGGAGAACAAAAATAGTCCAGACCCCCTCCCCCAACTTACACCCTTATAACTATTATTATTATTTTTAATGAAATGTCATTCATAAATGATACTTGGAACGGTAGAAGAAACTGGAGTGGAAATACACTCTGAAAATGTTAGGTTAGTTTACAGTCACGTGACAGGCAGCATAATTGTCAATAATATACTGTATTTTTAACGGCCATGAACCGCTCTAGATAGTTTTGTTTTTCTTTTCTTTTCTATGTGGATGAGGGTAAAAAAAGGCAAAACTGCCAGTGACGAGTGCCTCCCCCAGAGTTGAAAGAGTGACAAGGCCAAAATCAAGGAATGTTCGAGCCAAAATGTCTGGACACACAGAGTTTGAAGTCATAAAATGAGGGAAAATGTATTCAGGGAGAGAGTTCCAGAGCTCAGCTGTTGAACAGAAGAAAGATTGGGAGTATCGTTTCACTCTCGAGTTGGAGAGTTGCACAGAGTAGGGGTGGGATTGTGTTGCAAGACGGGTACTACGTACCCTACGTAGAGGAAGTGGTATACACTGGGAGAGCTCTGAGGAACACTGATTATTGTAGTAGCGATAGAATAGCGAGAGAGATGCAGCATTGCGGAGAAGAGAGAGAGATTGCAGAGAGTTAGTGAGTAGACGGGAGGTAATGATACGAAAACCTTTCCTTTCTACTTTGTCTAGGAGTGCGGTGTGAGAGGATCCTCCCTACACATGAGAAAAATACTCAATATAAGGACTCACTGTGCCCCTGTACAGAGCAAGAAGCTGTGCAGGGGTAAAGAACACACCCAGCTTCTGGGAGGCTGCCTTAGCAAAACTGGTAATATGGTCCTTCCAAGAAAGAGCAGAAGAAAAAGAGACGTCGAGAATACTGAGAGAAGATAAGGATTGATTTTTGTACTGTTGAAGTATAAGGGATACTCCTCTGGGAGTTAAACGACAGGTAGTAAGATGGAGAAATTGGGCTTTGGAAACATTAATGGCAACAAGGTTTTCTTTGTCCTAATAGGAAATAGTAGTTAGACCAGAAGATAAGTGTTGTATAGCTTAATTACGTTTGTTTTTGAGGGATTGCTTGCAGGGGCGTTCTGGAAAACTAATTGAGTACCGGTAGTGTAAGGTAGAGTCGTCTGCGTATGAATGAATAGGTGAAGAAATTGACAGCCCATTTGCTCAAGCCATTTTTGAGTTACAGGGTTTAGAGGTTACGATTTCTGGCCAACCTATAATGAACGGACTATAGCAGCTGATCCCCATGAATGAGATGAATGAGGTGATGGCAATGGTTGCAGACTACGAGTACGGTACATTTACAACAACAGCCTTTCCAACCATATACGTTAAGGGGAGAAGGGCCGTTTTTCAGGCCACCCTTCTTCCTCATGTTTAGCCCCGTTAGTTTTCAGATTTTAAGACGTTTGGCCCATTAGTTTGGCGATTATAAGACATTTTGTGTAATTTAGATGTCGATTTCTCCCTGGCGAGCGGTAGCGAACCTGTAATTTAAGGGGAACCGGCCTTCGGCCGGGACATTTGTCTATCGAAAAATGTAAACCTTTATCTTCAAGGAGGGTCTTGGGCGAATGTTTTTTTTAAGCTTACAAAGGAGTACAAAGGAGTACAAAGGAAATCAAGCAACAACAGATCTAGTGACCCTTCTAGGTTGCTTGTCCTCCAAAACACTGAGGATCAAGTGTCCAAACAGTGGTTTAGAGTGGGTAAGGGAACATTGGAAAGGGAACTACTGCCCTGCCACTAACGTGGCAGGACTAGGAAGTTAGTAGGGGACATATGGGTTAGTAACTGAGGGGAGGATAAAGTTATTCATTTACAAACGCAGTCAGTCGCGGGTTTGATGCGAGATATTTGTCTAGGCGGAATTTAAATGAATCAACGGTGCTGCAGTCTATAACGTCTCGGGGAAGCCCATTCCACAAGTTGACAACTCGATTGAAGAAGAAATTCTTAGATTCGTGCGAGTTAAAAGATTTACCAATAATTTTGCAACCGTTTCCCCGCGTGTTATTAGATTGGTCGATAGTGAAGTACTTACTACAGTTCATATTGTCGATGCCTTTGATGATTTTGAACACTTGAATTAAGTCGCCTCTTAATCTGCGCTGGGTTAAAGGAAATAGATTTAATTCTCTAAGACGCTCTTCGTATGGTTTGTTCTTTAGGCTAGGTATCATTTTGGTAACTCTACGTTGAACTCGTTCTAGCTTGTTTATATCTTTTGGTAATAAGGGCACCAGGATTGAACGCAGTATTCCAGAAGAGGGCGGGACTAAGGAATTGTAAAGGGTTAGGATAACTTCTTTGGATTTATGCTCAAATGACCTGCCTATAAAGCCAATTATTTTGTTTGCCTTCTTAACAACTTCTGAACATTGTTGACTCGGTTTTAGGTTACTCGATATTGTTACTCCCAGATCAGTTTCTCTGTTTACATTCTTAAGCTGAGTGCCATTCATCGAATAGTTTGCTTTCTCATTTAGGTATCCGACATGTAGTACTTTACATTTATCCGCATTGAAACTCATTTGCCAAATTTGGGCCCAACATGACAATTTATCTAGATTGTGTTGCATATCGTCAACTTGTTCTTTTGAGAGTACGCTATTTGCAATTTTTGTATCGTCAGCAAATTTTGAGATTGTGCAGGTGAGACCCTCATCTATGTCGTTGATGTAAATTAGAAAGAGAATTGGTCCTAGTACCGATCCCTGGGGTACCCGCTACTTACATTGGTCCATTTAGATGCCTTACCGTTTATGACTACCCTTTGCTTTCTGTTGCTGAGCCAATTTTCTATCCATTTCAACACACCGTCTTGTATTCCATGCGCTTTTAGTTTTAGCAGTAAACGTTTGTGGGGAACTTTGTCAAAGGCCTTTTGAAAATCAAGGTATATAATATCTACAGCTTTACTCTCATCGTAGAGGTTGAGGATATCGTGGAAGAAGTCTAAGAGGTTTGTTAAACAGGAACGTTTTTTACGAAAGCCGTGTTGAGTATCTTTAAGTATGTTATTTTCCTCTAAGTGATTTACGAGTCTGTCTCGTATGACCGTTTCTAGCATTTTACATACAACTGAGGTTAAGCTAATTGGACGATAGTTACTGGGTAGGGATTTGCTGCCTTTTTTTAATATCGGTGTTACGTTGGCTAGCTTCCACTGATCAGGCATAGTTCCAGACTGCAAGGATTTATTGAATAGTAATGTCAGTGGTTTGGAGAGCTCATTCTTAGCTTCCTTTAGAACTCTAGGCGAGATTGTATCAGGTCCTGGCGTTTTATTTACCTTGAGTTTATCTAAACAATTCAATACTTCTCTCTCTGTAACGGTGATATTGCTTAGAACATCTGAATTATCAATCTGAATCGGCGATGGTGTAGGGATATCACTGAGGTCTTCTGTTGTAAAAACTGATGCAAAGAAGGTATTGAGGGCATTACTCATTTGTACTTCGTCTTTGGTGTATTCTCCTTTTTCATCGACTAACGGTCCAACAGTTGAAGTAACTACTTTTTTCTTTCTGATATAACTATAGAATTCTTTCGGGTTTGTTTTACTTTGATTCGCAATATGTAACTCTAAGGTCTTTTTACTTTGCTTAATTAACTTTTTGGCTTTGCGTCGTAGCTCTACAAATTTCACCCGTTCTTCGTCATTTTGTGAGGATTTTAATCTATCATTAGCACATTTTTTAGCAAGCAGGCAGTTTGAAATATCTTTATTCCACCATTTGGGCTTATTATTATGGCCTAGGGATATTATGGCCTAGCTTGATGGAGGTCTAGGGATAAAACTAATAAAATAATGAAAACATTCATAAATTAGCAAATAATACGACCATCTCCCCTTAACACTTGACATGAACCCCCACACACCAGCTAAAACAATGGGCCCGAGACAAGCTAGCGAGTGGAATGAGTTGCCTCGCTGGAGGATATATCATTGATGGCTTGTACTGTACTGTACCCTCGGGGATCAGGGCATCTGGCAATAGATAGTTTGATACTGGCATTTTATTTGATTTTATTTTTGTGTTGCCAGACACCTTACTCCCCTTTATGAAGGTGGCCATACTCAAACTGCCTCCAAGCGGGCTTGTCCCCCGTGAGAAGGACAACCTGTGGCAGTATATTTAAATAATTATAGGATTGACCACTGAACTTAGGTTTCACAAAACTCTGAGGCTCTCTATGTATCTGTTTAGCACTATTCCTCTACAATGGTGTATGGCTAGGCCATCCACTAACCTGCTTCACCCATAGTTTAATCAGTACAGATAATAATGTGTAAGGCTTACTCCCCTAGACGGATTGACAACCAAGGATAACGAGTCTCACCCACCCGAGAGTAGGACATAATAATCTAAAGTGATAATAAAATATATGGAGCAGGAAGTGTACAAGATGGACAGCTGCGCAAAAGTAACAAAAATGAAAAGAAGAAACGTTCAAAATCAAGAAAGGAAGACGAAAAAGAAATTGTGAGAGGTGAGAGAGACACAGCTCGGTCTCATTTAAAATGTTTGAGGAGAAATAGGAGGGCGATGAAAAAATGGAATAATAGAAAGAGGGCATGGGGATGAAGAAGGAAGAAGAAATGGGAAAAACAAGATGAGAACTAAAATAATAATATATGTGAGAGAGAGAGAGAGAGAGAGAGAGAGAGAGAGAGAGAGAGAGAGAGAGAGAGAGAGAGAGAGAGAGAGAGAGAGAAAACAGTAACCCTGATAAATGAAAACAGAAGAATGGAAAGCATCAACACAAAGAATAAACAAAGCATTAATAAAATAGAGTGGACATAAAAAAATAAAGAAACATTAAAGGGCACCGGAAGATAGAGAACCAAGAAGCTAATGACAAAGTAAATACGAAAGCAATGGCAACAAAGACAAAAATAAGAATAATGCAAGCAGTACGATTAAATATTATCATCATTATTTTTAAAATGGGGTATTATAAAAACACAAATGAAATGTAGGAAAACGGATATGAAAAGTGATACATATGTAGCTATAGAATATTCATTATAATTATTTCACCAACCCACCAATTATCATACAAATTAACCTAATTAATTAACTAAATTAAACTAATGAATATATGTGGTACTCCAAGGACTGAAATCTATAGGATACTCACACCGAAATTCGTCGCACTAAGCCCAAAATCTTGACCACTAACTTATATACGGTAACTGTGTGGCAGAGTGGTCTTGACACTGGACCAATGCCACTGGTAATCCAATGGACCCGGGTTCGAATCCCAATATGTCAATGGGAAGATATTATTGGGATGGAATTTGTGCTGTACCTAGTTTCAGTGCATTACCACAGCACACCGAAATGCCAAAACAAAATACCCTCATTGTTCCCTGATTAAATAGCACTGTATGAATATTCCCATATTCAAAATATGCTACAGGGGGGCAATGCCTAGTGAGTTAATTGCTCAATAGGTGGCGTTCTGAGAGTGAGGGTCCGAGCCTGGGGAGTGAGACTGTGAAGCGCAGAGGCGAAGCAGCTTCAGAGATGGAGTTGAGTTCGAGCCGTGAAATAGGTGCTTCGCATGTCTCACTCCCTAGGCTGGAACATGACCTCACGGGCCTCACCGTGTTCAGCGGTAGAGTGTAAAGGCTATCAGCCTATGCCCGAGAGGGAGTAGTTAGCATTAAAAAAAAAAAAAAAAAAAAACTAAAAAACGACGAGAGTAATCGAGCAAATATTTCTAAAATTTGGGAAGAGTCAGCCAAGGAACAGGTGTGGAAATTTACTGATTTCTTGCCAATTAAAAATGAAAGGACGAGATACAAAACGCAGGCTAAATGCTAGAGAAAAATAATAACATAAGCTTATCTACCCAGATGGGGGAAACTGAAAATAAAATTGCTTGATGTCAAAAGCAATAACAAATAATGAAACAAAATATTGTAAAAAAAACTATAACGTCGGCAGAGACGTTAGTTGCTATGATGGTTAACCTTTAGAAGATACTATGACGGATTTCATTTCTGTTTTCTTGATATTACTACGATTGTATTCAAATTAGGTAGGGTATATGGAAGTCAAAGGGTGAATTGAGATAGTCTTTACCCTTATAAATTCCCACAGATCCTTCCTAAAATTGTATAAAACCGTCTAATATATGCTAGCCAGAATAAACTGTAAAACGGCGTAACAGTATCATGAAAGGGTTAAATACATCGAGTTCCTACCACCATTTGTCCCAGGTTCATGTTCTGGTAACTGTACATTCAGGGACATTGTTGTGGCCTAAAGGGTTTTTATCTGGACCTCCTTCTCCCTCATGTATAGCCCCATTAGTTTTCAGATTGTTAGAAGTTCGCCGAATTAGTTTGGCTATTTAAACACCATTCTCTTCATTTCTTTGCCAATTTTAATACCTGTCGTGCCATATACATTAGGTGTCGATTATTTTCTGGCGAGCGAAAGGAAGCCTGCAATTTACGAGGAACCGGCCCTTGGTCAGAGCATTTTTCTACCGAAAAATACACAAACATACTCAAAGGGGGTATTTTTTAATGTGTTATTGTGCTTATTTTATATTTTAATTTGTTTTATTTAAGCTTTATAGAGGTGTACGGAGACAACTAAAAGAGTACATACTACAAATTATTAAATATCTGAATATGAAAATAGCCCACTTAATTTTTCTGAGCAATCAGAAACGGAATCGAATCTTCGCTTTATATTTTTACCTAATAAATGTATTTCGTGGGTGTATTTAATAAGTACCGGTACCAAGAAAAAAAAAATTGCCTTGACTTACGTCTTACAGTGTACAACACAACCATGTAAAAATATTAATATTATATATAATTATTTTTACTCCAACTTTCCCATCAATTCCATATCAGTCTGTGGAATCTCACTCGTTGTCAAAGCTGTTCTAAGCTACGCTGTAAAACGTGAACGCTTAGTTGTAGCAGGAAAAAATACACATACAAACTGTGTCCTAATGTGAACATGTAAACAATTGAAGTATTTGTCGTGTATCATTATAACTTATAATAGGCATTTACTTTTTCAGTACAGGGGGTTGATGGGTGGAGAGTCACTTTATACTACGCTGTCTATTCTCTACAGGCAGCCTCGTATGGCTCATTTACTGCTGGTTTTTCGCTGCACAACTTTATGACCATGCATATCAAGTTTCTCTGTATCTGTCTACCTCTGTTGTATCACTTGTATATGTACTAGTCTCTCTCTCTCTCTCTCTGGTATTCTGTTTATCAGGCTCCTTCTTCTTACCTGGCCGCCTTTATCTGCTCTTGCCAAACTCTCGACCGCTCCTCCTCCAAAGCCAATATTTATCATAGTTGGCATACTCCTCTCTCTCTCTCTCTCCGTGCACTGCTCTACTTATATTTTGTACTGGTTGCTTAATCTTCACTCTCACTTTATCTCTCTCTCTCTCTCTCTCTCTCTCTCTCTCTCTCTCTCTCTCTCTCTCTCTCTCTCTCTCGTTCTCTCTCTCTCTCTCTCTCTCTCGTTCTCTCTCTCTCTCTCTCTCTCTCTCTCTCTCTCTCTCTCTCTCTCTCTCTCTCTCCTTCTCTCTCTCTCTCTCTCTACATTCACCTCTTGTTCGCCCTACATAGTTTTTCACTCGTGTATTAATATTGTCTTCCTCATCTTATATGCGTATCGCCCTTTTAAGGGGAGAATGTTTTCTTTATTTTTTTTTAAATAATGTACCAGTACATATTTATTTTAGTTTCCTCCCTAGAACTACATCAAGCTTTAGAAGTACCCCCAAGACCACCATTGAGATAAATTTAGGCATCGTTCGGTAGAAAAAATCCTCCTAATTCCAGGGTCCCTATCGCTCGCTAGCAAGTATTAAAAGTCTTAAAATCGAGAAAGAAATGAGGCAAAAGGTCTAAAAATTGCCAAACTGATGGGGCAAATGTCATAAAATCTCAAAACTAATGGAGCTAAACATAAGGGAGAAGGGGATCCAGGAAAACCCCTCTCTCTCTCTCTCTTCCTTGACCTCCCTCCTTCCATTGTGCTCTTCGTATGTGTATTTGGTCTTTGTGAAGTTTAGAAACCCGCATTATTTTATGTTTCTATAACAACATAAATCATCACATACTACCTTTGACACAAATAAAGTATGCGTTCGTGGGTGCAGAAATGATTTCTTAGTTCACGATTTATTTGGAATATTTGAAAATCGCGCCATGGTCGGAAAAGACTCGAATTAGCCTCAGTCCCACATTAACCCTTTCACGCTTATTACGCAATTTTGAGCCTATTAGGGATACTTTAAAGCCTTTGTTACCATCAGGGGTATTTAGAAATCTTTAGTTTAGTTACTTCAACCTCTGCAGTTGTCTTTGAGTTAGCTGTGGGCAGAAAACAAATTTTGGAGAGGTAATTATAAGAGTGGGAGAACTCTTTCTTATTGCTAATCTGGCAATCTCTGCGTCATAAAAGCGTGAAAGAGTTAAGTGGGGGGGGGTTCACCGGCTTTTTTTAATCTTTTTCTCCTTTTCTCGCTTTCCCTGGCTTATATCCATTCGGCCCCATTCAACCAAAAACTGTGTGAAAAAAAAAAAGATGTTTATTCCACATCCAGGGTTCGATTTCTAATGGCGAGCGAGAGCGACCCAGCATTGTATGGAGAAATCCGGCTTCGCCGGAGAACGTTTTCTATCGAAAAATGTACTACAAATTTAGCTTGCTGTAAAAAAAAAGTATAGATATGCTGGCTCGCTACCGCTCAGTCAGGACAAATATTGACACCTGGATGGGGAGTTTAAACGTCTTAAAACCGTAGGGCTCAATGGGGCCGAATGGATAAACACCAAAGAGATGAGGGAGAGAAAGAGAAAAAAAAGCGAGTGTGGGCTCCATCGTAACGAAGGTTAGTCGCCTCCCAGCTGCGAAACTGGGTTTTGTTTCCACAAATTC